>CM038220.1:148075840-148303913 GCA_021442155.1 Cymbidium sinense
GAGGAGGCTAATTAATAAATTTTTTGGGTTCTAATACCTCTTCCTCAAAAATACCTTGGTCCTCTTGGCACAAAATCGCATCTTTGAGGAAGGTGGTCTTGGTTGTAAACCTATTAAAGACACCATCACCGCATTCTCATATAAACTTTGGTGGAATTTTAGAAGCAACAATAGCCTTTGGGCTAACTTCATGACAAACAAATACTATCAAAGCACCCCTTGAATTGCTCTTACAAAACTACGCTTCTCCCATTTGGAAAAGACTTTGTAATATCAAATGGGAAGGAATCATTAATTTTTTGGGGCATTAACTTTGGCAACTCTTTCTTCGGCAAGATAATGCGGCTTGGAAATAATTCCTTCGATGAATTAATTTCCTCATGTTCTATTGATACTATCAAAGTCAAATCTTTCGGAATAATAATAGATGGAACTTTTCCAAGCTCATCGGTATATCCCTTCTCCTTTTTAGACAAACTTAATAATATACATATTACACCCAACAAAAAAGATCGATTCTCTTTAAACTCTCTCACTGATGAATTCAGTTTAAAATGTTTGGCTTAAGATCAAAGAAACGTGATTATTCCAAAGTGTATGCTAGACTTTGGCATAACAATATCCCCACCTCATACTCTATTCTTACTTGGCGTATCTTAAAAAACTTTGTCCCTATTGACTCCTTGATGTAGGGTAAAGGTTTTCACCTTCATCAAAATGTCATTGTTGCTCCCATATTGAAAATGTTAATCACCAATTTGTGAATGGGCGATTGCCTCTAAACTTTGGCTTTGATGCGATAATCTATTCTCCATTGACAAATTCAACGGCTACTATTTATCAGCTCCTCGAGATATATTTTGAAAATAATATCAAAGGTCATATTAAAAACGTTACTGCTATCATTATTATTTGGTTTATTTGGATGGCTAGAAATGATGCTAAGCATAACGATATCACTATGAATCATTTCAAGATAATTGCTAAAACTAAATTCAAAATCGTGATTTATTTAAAAACCTTATTAAATATAAACATTTTAAAGGGTGTAAATTTGTAGCCTCAAAATTGGGTTTGCAATTGGGGATAAAGACACTTCTAATCAAGCCAAAATACTTTATTGGGCCAAACCACATGATAATGTCATCAAAATTAACACCGATGGAGCTGTATCTCCTAATGCTTCTGGATGTGGTGGCATCTTTAGAAATTTAAATGGTGATGTCCTCTTGGCCTTTGCTAATCCTCTTATTACTAACTCAGTTCCTTTTGCTGAACTTACGGTAGTTTATAATGCTCTTGACATTTCCTTACTGAAAGGTTGGCTTAGTATCCGGCAAGTGGATGCCTTACTAATCGATCTCTGCAGTCCGAAAAAAATGGCAATGCTGAATTATATTATTTACTCAAGCGAACTAAAACATTTCTCAACCAATTTAGTTACAAAATCACTCATATATGGAGGAAGGAAATGCTTGTCTTGTTTGCTAACTTAGGAACTAGATTGAATGGGCCAATTAATTTTGATAAACATTCTCTTCCTAAACACTTACAAGGATTGGTTAACCTGGACAAGATGGGTTTTCCTTATATTAGATCTTAATATCATTTGTAAGGCATTGCATCTTGTCTTCGTACTTGGTCAGAATGATGAAGCACCCTATGTTAAGCACCCTGTGTTACTTGCTTTTGTTGATCTGCTGGAGTCTGCTCCCCCCTATCTCTAATGGGGACTTTATTTTCTACTGTTACAATTGATTTAATATTCAAATTAGTCAGTGTTTTCAATGGTGTTTAATCTACTATTTGTTTTATTGGCCTTGCTGCCTTTTTCCATTTCGGAAGGCCTTGCTGCTTTTTTTCATTTCGAAAGGCTGCTAGGTTGTGATCGGCTCTGATCTCATTACTGTGTTGGTCTTGCTGTTTGCTCATCTCACGGTTGGAAAATATGGCTCTGTCCTGGCTGTGAGTAACTCTTCCCCTGTTTTCTGCTTGTGGTTACTATTTCCTGGGCTTGGTTTTCCGATCTGCATCACCTGCTACCTCGTTTATTTGGGTTTGCGATGCGATTTCGAAAGAATGGTATTATGGCTTTAGTCCCTTCCTCTCTTGGATGTTGTTGCCTTGTCTTGTCTGGATTGATTGTTGATCCGATTAACCGAATGGAGGCCTTGAATCGCTATTGGGCTTGCTTTGTTTTTTTGGTGCTAATTTTGGTTGGTTGCGCTTCATTCCTTGTGTTGAGCTATGCGCCTTCCTTTACTATTGCTTTCTCCGGGGACATTAATAAGGGATTGTTTCGGGTTGTTTTACGAAAGATTCATTTACATATCATGTGATTGGGATGGTGTTAATTATAGGCTCATTGACTTATTTGTGTTTTCAAAGTTGTCTCCCTGTAATTTTCTTATGGAGGATTATATCTGAACTAATTTCTTTCTGAATATGGCTATTCATGAGATTACACGCTAAGATGGCTCACTCACTTATGTTTATATATTCTCATGTCAAGATGGCTATATTGATGATATTTTCTTGAATGAGACTCCTTATCCTTGACTCTTAGCAATTACCTATATATTTTAGATATGATTTTGCTTAGGTTTGCGTAATAAAGCTCACAAGAATATCAACAACTGGGTGCTTCCTTCTCACAGGTTTGTTGGCTATGATGGCTGTGATGTTCTCACTCCTTTTTGGTTTGGTAGTAGCTCATGTGATGTAACCCTTCTGCTGAAGTTTGGATGCTCAAACTTGCATCTGCCCCAACATGGTGTGATTGAGCCTGAGCCTTCTCTATCACATTTTCTTATTATCATACTCATATTATATTGTTTCCTTCTACCTTTTTGTCTGTATTACCTTAACTGTTCAAATCTCTCTCTCATTATAACTTTGCAGGTGTTTCTCTCTTTTTATCTTCCAGGTTTGCTCCATATTACCAAGCACTCTTACAACCATCAGAGCATTGGCCTTAACCTTCCTTTAGCCTATTATATTAATCATCTTGTATCTTTTGATTGCTATAATGTTTTCTTTTGCTCTTGGATGTACTTAGATGGGGATTTACTCCTTAGGCTGATTGTAGCTCTTTGAGCAATAGTTTCGGAGTTTATCCCCTTTAAGGACCTTGTAACCCTTTTTTTTGTGGCAATAAAATACCCCCGCATCATGGGGTTTCCTTAATATATATATATATATATATATATATATATATATATATATAAATATTACACATGATTGAGAGTTTTAATTAGTAATATCCTAGTAGGAGCTCTTTTGATTGAATTTCAAATATTTTATAATAGCATAAAGATACTACAAAAAATAATGCAACTTATCAATATTCTTATAATAAAAAATAAATTCTTAGAATCAAAATTTCATAAATAATTTAGTATAGCTTTTTAATGATGTTATTGCTTGATGAATTAGAAGATGCATTCTTATTCTTAAAATTCCTCAATTTTTAAGCTAAATTTTTTTTTCTTGCTTAATTTATTCACATAAATGTTTCTCTTATAAAATTTTCATATTATTATAGGCATTTCCTATTTTTGATGAAACTCAGATTTAATAAATTAGAGAGGGGTGTATACACTCACCCATGCAACTAGATTCTGCTCCCCAGGAATTATCAATAGCTCTCCTTCACGTGCTCCAACAGACGACTCCAAAGCGTAAATATCTGAATTTACTCAATTGCCCGATCGCATACTCAAAGCAATATCCGTAAGTACCCATCACTCTAGTAGACACATGGGTATTATCACCAACAGAGCGAAGCCCACCAAAAAATCGATAACTTTGGATGATAGCCATCTCCGAGTAAAATGTTCGAGCATTTCAGATCACGATATATAACTGGAGGAGTGGCTTTATCATGTAGGTACTCAAGCCCTTTGGCCGCACCAGCAGCTATTTTCATTCTCGTATTCCAATCAAGTCGCTTCCTTTGTGGAGTAAGATCTGTGGCATTAGATGAATGAGATAAATACAAATTTTAAATTCAAATAAGCATGAACAACAATCTACCTAGGGCTCTATTTGGCCAATTGAATATAGAAATCATGCTTTAAGAAAATAACGAGTTCATTTTTCACTTATTTAATCTATGAGTCCAAGAGAATTCATCACGTCCAAGAAATTTAGGTGTCTGTTGAGTTTTAAAGCAATACTAATTTCAAAATTCATTCAATTAAATAATAAAATCTGGTAAATTTCATTATTTTTCAAAATATGATTTTCGACAACAAGCACATGACAGAATCTAGCAACATCAATGCTAACTTGAATTTCCACATATTTTATGTGAGAAAATAGAATTATCATATTTGAGGGCTTTTGAAGCTGTTTGTAGAGTTTAAAATTAATAATAATTACTAAAGGACTCTATTTTTTTTATATTTATTTTATTTTGTTTATATTTTGATTCAAAATAAAACAAATTTGGTAGTGATAGTTATTTTCAAAAACACTCGAAACATTCAAAAACTATTTTTGAGTGTTTTTAAAAATAATGTGATTTGCTGGGGAAAAAAAATAAATAAGAATACAAAATATTAAATGAAAAATAGCTAAAAATAATTTATAAATCAAGAAAATAAATATATTTTTTAATCTAATCATTATACTTAGGCATTTTAAGCATTCATATTAGAATATATTTATTTCATTTTTCATAAAATAATTTCACCCTCTTAAATAAATAATACTATTTTATTCATTTAAATTTTAAAAAATTTATATATAATATTATATGCATGATAATTAAATTATTACTTGGGTGGTGACACTCATTTAAAGATATAAGAAAGTGACATTAATAGTGCCTTAAAGTGTTTATCATTAGAGTTGAGACATTAAGAGAATCAATTGAGATATTTGGATTTACAAAGTGAATTATATTAACCTCAAGAACCTATATAACTTATGTATGGATCCTTAATAATTTAAAATCGATCACACATTTGTTATCAATGATTTATCACATATATGAAATAAAATTTGGAATGCTTTTCATGATTTTATTATAATTAAAAATCTAGTAATTTTTCATGATAAACATGTTTTAGTATTAAAAGCATTCACATAGTTTTTAATTATTTGATAACTTATAAACACCTACAAAGCCGAATCCACACATGCTTAAGAACATTTAATTTATTTAGGGAACTTATTTTACTTGAACCCCAAAAATTGAATTAATATATGTTATTACACAATGTTACTCATTTAGTATCATTTTTATTGTTTCTCTACAAAATTATATTTTCCTTTGATTTCTTTATTGGCACTCCTTAAAAATAAAAATAATTTTGTGTTAATAATTTGAGCTTTGCTTCCATGAATGGCACTAGAATATTTGGTGTAAGCTAAAAAATATAGTGATTTTTCTTATATAATTTAAGTAATTTATTAATTTTGCAACTCAATAAATATTTTACAAAATGCTTAAAAATTTAAAATTTTGGTGATTTTGGCCCCTCTCAATAAAGAAATTGATTAAAAGATATAATATTTTTTTAAGGAAGAACTATCATTGACACATGTAATAAGATTCATGAATCCAAACCTTAAATGTAAAACTTTTGGTCAATTTATAACTCTCATAGTTAATATTTATGCCACATATGGTTGAAGAAGCTTAAAATAGAATGCTTTCAATGTGAGTTATAAAATAGAAATGCTACATATATACAAGTCAATGTTGATACTATTTTAGCTTTCATTTCTTTTTTAAAGCATATGATTGTTAAGAAAAAAGATCACAATTAAACTTATTTTTATTTATAATATGATGAAATACATAATGTTTGCACTCTCACAAGTTTTACTAATTATAACAAAAGAATACAAAGTGAAACATACTTTTTCATTCTTATACAGTGTCTTTTTTGATTTAGGAAAGTAAGTTTCATAAGCCTAATTTATTTTGAAAGTTGTAGTTAAAAATATTATACTTTACTTTTGAAATTGATTTTAATTAAGAAAGTTGAGTGTACTTTTGAAAGTTTGTTCAACCATTTATTTTATAAAAAAAATAAGAATAATTTCTTAATATTAAAATTTATTTTTATAAAGCAAAGAAATAAGTTAATTTTGAGATATATTTTTCTCTTAAACTTTTAATGATTGATTATGGTGAGATGAATTGTATGTTTTATGAAAACAATTTATCCATACTTTTATATGAATGAATATTGTTGAGATGAGTTCTTTTCTTAATAATTTTTTATGGCTTGCAAAATATTCCTCAAATTAGTACCATCTCCTATTCTTTCTAATGATTTATCTTAAATGTCTTGAGAGTTATGTAATGATGATGATTAGATAAACAATAATACATTGCTTTGGCTTTTAGTATCATCAAAATATACTTTTTTCTATGATTTTTCCAGATATTCCTCTTAGAATTCATCTTTTATCTTTTCTCAAATTTTTGTTTTGTACATTTTTTTTCATTAGGTTTTACTTCTTTGCATTTTGTCTCTTTTCTTATTTGATATTGTGTTGGGAGGATGCTTACTAAAGAAGTTTTAGATCAAGGTGTAATGTTTATGTTCACTAATGACTTTACGTCCATCCATTTTGAGTGAGTGGAACCAACATTAAGGGCTTATTTGAGGTAGCTGCAGTGGTATGAAAATGCAATGGTGAAATTATTATAGAAGAAACAGTTGTCTAAAAATGTCAACTGCAGTACATTTTGGCATCACACTACATCAATTATTGCCCCAAATAGAATCTAAGAATTTAAAGAGAATGAAATACACATTTTCCATTCATAGTGAATATGTCCTTCACTTCTTGAAGAAGAATGAGGAACTAAACATCTATGATTGAAAAGAAATTTGTTTCTTCGATGAATATTTTGAGATAGGTTTAAAACATCTATTTTAATAAATAATTACCAAAATTTTAAAAAGATTTTATATAGGTCCATCTTAGCTTTTGCCTAGTGCTTTCAATATTTTAAGGGAAATAAATTGGTTTCTTAAAGAATATAACATTATTATTTTATTAAATAAATCTAGTACCTTTTAGAGTGTGATGCTTGATTTTATCTACTTTTAATGGTTAGATCTTGTTAGCCATTGAACATCAAGGATTATCATGCTCTAATAGAAATTTAAGGAATAATTATTTCTTCATAATATTAAATAAGAGATGGAAGTTTTGCCCATCACAACTCTTCAATCATAATAGAAATTGAGCTAAAGGCTTAGTTTATAGAAATAAGAATGATATTTGTCATTTAGAATGAAGGTGTCAAAGAAATTCTAAATTTAAAAGATAGTTGACATCCTTAGCTATATGACATGAAGGTACTAAGAAGATTTCCTCTTTATCTTAATACTAATAACCAAATTAAATCCAAAGAAGTACCCAAAAATTAAACTAAAGTAAAGGCCAAAAAAAGAATAGTTAGATTGAAATTAAGAGTATCTAAAATACATAGAAAGATTAAGAAATAATAAAAGAAAGATATTGAGATTATTCCTTTTAAGGTAATGTGCTAGAGTGGAAGAGTGAAGCTATATCTTAGTGGTAGACAAATAAAAATATAGTTATATAAGTAGATGTAAGATAATATCCATAAAAGAATTAAGACAATAGCATTGCTAAATAATTTCAAAATAAAAAAGCACTAAAAGAAAGATAAACTTCTCAAACTACTTTCAATATATTAAATTTATATTATTCATTTTTTTTGCATATATATATATATATATATATATATATATATATATATATATATATATATATATATATATATATCACATTTTCATGAATATACATCACATTTTCATGCATTGAATATCCATATAATTTAAAAGATATCAAGAGGAGTCCATTGGGAAAATTTGAACAAATGGAAATGAATCTTTAGTTAAACTATCCAAATGTAATAGTTTAATGGATCAAATACTTATGTTCATAAACCTTGGCAAGAAGTAAGAAGTTCTTCAAAAAGGCTTGTGTATTGAATTTAGGGAAACACTATTTTTTTAATACATGGATTAAACTTGAATATACTTACTAACTAGAAGCTTTCAAACGTGTATCTTGAATATGAAAATATAACCTAAAGCTTTATAAACATAAGCTTGAATTTTCATCTTCTTATGTCTTTATTTTATTTTAAATTGATTCTTGAAATTCTCTTTATCATCCAACATAATGATTGCACTAAATTGCATAAACTCTAGACATTTCTCCACTAGATTGAACATATATTGTATAGCTTATTGCATGGATAAATTAATGCATTACATGATCACATTTGTAGAAAAGGGTAAATATATTTATGTGTTATATGATTAAACAAATGGATGGTGTAAATAAAGGTAAATCATTCTTCACCCTAGATTGTAGTGACAAAACTACTAAAATAAAGCTACCAAGCTAATCTTGTAAGAAGATAATCTTCTCAATTATAATTACACATACGATACTATTACCTTGTTCATTTTCATATGTTTTCATACTTTGAAACACAAGAAATTCAAAAGATATCTAGAGAGCATTAAACACATTAAAACTAAGGGGAATGAATCTTTAGCCAAAATCTCCAAGTGTTTGAACCCATCAATTGTTAAAATCTTCATATGCATGAACCTTGTCAAGGAGAATGAACCTTCATCTTCAATTATGGATGAACCTAATGTTCATTGGATGCATCTAAAATTAAGATATGAATCTAATTTTAGAAGACATGGTCAAGCACTCAAATTTATATCTTTATTTTATCCAAATAAACTCATTTTGAATGCATTTCACAAGAGAATTTCTTGTCCAACACTAAATATTAATTTACTCGTAATTTTCTACCATGCACATGAAATCCAATGAATATTGATATATTATGCCACTAACACACACCCATAACAGATGAGATACTTTTTGACCAACTATATATGCAAATTAGAACGTGCATACAATTAATTAAAACATGTATAAACTTAACATCCTAAAATGCGTAGATACTTATAATATGTTGCTCTACTTAATAGATGTGTGTATGTGTTGATATCCAATGTGTGCATGTGAAGAAATTTTTTTTTAAATTTGTGACATTTATTTCAATAAGCTTACCATATTTATTGTGTGTGTCTATATATATATATATATATATATATATATATATTGATTAGAGGAAAAATATTACACATGATTGAGAGTTTTAATTAGTAATTATCATAAGTAGGAGCTCTTTTGATTGAATTTCAAATATTTTATAATAGCATAAAGATACTACAAAAATAATGCAACTTATCAATATTCTTATAATAAAAAATAAATTCTTAGAATCAAAATTTCATAAATAATTTAGTATAGCTTTTTAATGATGTTATTGCTTGATGAATTAGAAGATGCATTCTTATTCTTAAAATTCCTCAATTTTTAAGCTAAATTTATAAATGTTTCTCATATAAAATTTTCATACTATTATAGGCATTTCCTATTTTTGATGAAACTCAGATTTAATAAATTAGAGAGGGGTGTTGTATACACTCACCCATGCAACTAGATTCTGCTCCCCAGCAGTTCTGGAATTATCAATAGCTCTCCTTCCTGTGATTAGCTCCAACGACTCTCAAAGCTGTCTGAATTTTCAATTGCCGGTCATCGCATACTCGGTATACAATATCCTAAGTACCCATCACTCTAGTAGACACATGGGTATTATCACCAACAGGAGCCGGCAAACCAAAATCGATAACTTTGGATGATAGCCATCTCCAGTAAAATGTTCGAGCATTTGGATCACGATATATAACTGGAGTGGCTTTATCATGTAGATACTCAAGCCCTTTGGCCGCACCAGCAGCTATTTTCATTCTCGTATTCCAATCAAGTCGCTTCCTTTGTGGAGTAAGATCTGTGGCATTAGATGAATGAGATAAATACAAATTTTAAATTCAAATAAGCATGAACAACAATCTACCTAGGGCTCTATTTGGCCAATTGAATATAGAAATCATGCTTTAAGAAAATAACGAGTTCATTTTCACTTATTTAATCTATGAGTCCAAGAGAATTCATCACGTCCAAGAAATTTAGGTGTCTGTTGAGTTTTAAAGCAATACTAATTTCAAAATTCATTCAATTAAATAATAAAATCTGGTAAATTTCATTATTTTTCAAAATGTGATTTTCGACAACAAGCACATGATAGAATCTAGCAACATCAATGCTAACTTGAATTTCCACATATTTTATGTGAGAAAACAGAATTATCATATTTGAGGGCTTTTGAAGCTGTTTGTAGAGTTTAAAATTAATAATTACTAAGGGACTACATTTTATTTTTATATTTATTTTATTTTATTTAGTTTATTTTGATTCAAAAACAAAAATTTTTTAAAAACAATTTTCAAAAAATGTTAGTTTTAAATATTAAAATTTGAGTGAAAAAAATAAAATAATTATGTAAATAAATAATAAATAAACTAAAAAAATGAAAATAAAAAAAATATATATTTTTAAAACTAAAATATATTTTTTATTTTTAAAATAATTATATTTCATTTTATAAATAAGAATACATATTAAATATAGCTATATTTATAAATCAAGAAAATAAATATATTAATAATATTATATAGCATTCATATTAAATATATTTATTTCATTTTCATATATCTTAAATAAATAATACTATTTTATTCATTTAAATTTTAAAAAATTTATATAATATTATATGCATGATAATTAAATTATTACTTGGGGGTGACACTCATTTAAAGATATAAGAAAGTGACATTAATAGTGCCTTAAAGTGTTTATCATTAGAGTTGAGACATTAAGAGAATCAATTGAGATATTTGGATTTACAAAGTGAATTATATTAACCTCAAGAACCTATATAACTTATGTATGGATCCTTAATAATTTAAAATCGATCACACATTTGTTATCAATGATTTATCACATATATGAAATAAAATTTGGAATGCTTTTCATGATTTTATTATAATTAAAAATCTAGTAATTTTTCATGATAAACATGTTTTAGTATTAAAAGCATTCACATAGTTTTTAATTGTTTGATAACTTATAAACACCTACAAAGCCAATCCACATGCTTAAGAACATTTAATTTATTTAGGGAACTTATTTTACTTGAACCCCAAAATTGAATTAATATATGTTATTACACAATGTTACTCATTTAGTATCATTTTTATTGTTTCTCAAAATTATATTTTCCTTTGATTTCTTTATTGGCACTCCTTAAAAGAAAAGTAATTTTGTGTTAATAATTTGAGCTTTGCTTCCATGAATGGCACTAGAATATTTGGTGTAAGCTAAAAAATATAGTGATTTTTCTTATATAATTTAAGTAATTTATTAATTTTGCAACTCAATAAATATTTTACAAAATGCTTAAAAAATTTAAAATTTTGGTGATTTTGGCCCCTCTCAATAAAGAAATTGATTAAAAGATATAATATTTTTTTAAGGAAGAACTATCATTGACACATGTAATAAGATTCATGAATCCAAACCTTAAAGTGAATGTAAAACTTTTGGTCAATTAGTATAACTCTCATAGTTAATTTTTATGCCACATATGGTTGAAGAAGCTTAAAATAGAATGCTTTCAATGTGAGTTATAAAATAGAAATGCTACATATATACAAGTCAATGTTGATACTATTTTAGCTTTCATTTCTTTTTTAAAGCATATGATTGTTAAGAAAAAAGATCACAATTAAACTTATTTTTATTTATAATATGATGAAATACATAATGTTTGCACTCTCACAAGTTTTACTAATTATAACAAAAGAATACAAAGTGAAACATACTTTTTCATTCTTATACATTGTCTTTTTTGATTTAGGAAAGTAAGTTTCATAAGCCTAATTTATTTTGAAAGTTGTGGTTAAAAATATATACTTACTTTTGAAATTGATTTTAATCAAGAAAGTTGAGTGTACTTTTGAAAGTTTGTTCAACCATTTATTTTATAAAAATATAAGAATAATTTCTTAATATTAAAATTTATTTTTATAAAGAAAAAAAAATAAGTTAATTTTGAGATATATTTTTCTCTTAAACTTTTAATGATTATGGAGAATTGTATGTTTTATGAAAACAATTTATCCATACTTTTATATGAATGAATATTGTTGAGATGAGTTCTTTTCTTAATAATTTTTTATGGCTTGCAAAATATTCCTCAAATTAGTACCATCTCCTATTCTTTCTAATGATTTATCTTAAATGTCTTGAGAGTTATGTAATGATTAGATAAACAATAATACATTGCTTTGGCTTTTAGTATCATCAAAATATACTTTTTCTATGATTTTTCCATATATGCCTCTTAGAATTCATCTTTTATCTTTTCTCAAATTTTTGTTTTGTACATTTTTTTTCATTAGGTTTTACTTCTTTGCATTTTGTCTCTTTTCTTATTTGATATTGTGTTGGGAGGATGCTTACTAAAGAAGTTTTAGATCAAGGTGTAATGTTTATGTTCACTAATGACTTTACGTCTATCCATTTTGAGTGAGTGGAACCAACATTAAGGGCTTATTTGAGGTAGCTGCAGTGGTATGAAAATGCAATGGTGAAATTATTATAGAAGAAATATTTGTCTAAAAATATAATGGGTATTATAATTTTTATTTTAAAAAAGTCAAATCAAAATTTTCTAGTAGCCATTACACTCTACTAAAATATAAAAACAAAGCTTCCCACCATAGCTTTTTCAAAATGAAGCCATGATTCAATTATCCAAATGTCAATTTTGGCATCACATCAATTATTGCCCCAAATAGAATCTAAGAATTTAAAGAGAATGAAATACACATTTTCCATTCATAGTGAATATATCCTTCACTTCTTGAAGAAGAATGAGGAACTAAACATCTATGATTGAAAAGAAATTTGTTTCTTGATGAATATTTTGAGATAGGTTTAAAACATCTATTTTAATAAATAATTACTAAAATTTTAAAAGATTTTATATAGGTCCATCTTAGCTTTTAGTGCTTTCAATATTTTAAGGGAAATAAATTGGTTTCTTAAAGAATATAACATTATTATTTTATTAAATAAATCTAGTACCTTTTAGAGTGTGATGCTTAGATTTTATCTACTTTTTTTAATGGTTAGATCTTGTTAGCCATTGAACATCGAAGGATTATCATGCTCTAATAGAAATTTAAGGAATAATTATTTCTTCATAATATTAAATAAGAGATGGAAGTTTTTTCCATCACAACTCTTCAATCATAATAGAAATTGAGCTAAAGGCTTAGTTTATAGAAATAAGAATGATATTTGTCATTTAGAATGAAGGTGTCAAAGAAATTCTAAATTTAAAAGATAGTTGACATCCTTAGCTATATGACATGAAGGTACTAAGAAGATTTCCTCTTTATCTTAATACTAATAACCAAATTAAATCCAAAGAAGTACCCAAAATTAAACTAAAGTAAAGGCCAAAAGGAATAGTTAGATTGAAATTAAGAGTATCTAAAATACATAGAAAGATTAAGAAATAATAAAAGAAAGATATTGAGATTATTCCTTTTAAGGTAATGTGCTAGAGTGGAAGAGTGAAGCTATATCTTAGTGGTAGACAAATAAAAATATAGTTAATATAAGTAGATGTAAGATAATATCCATCAAAGCATTAAGACAATAGCATTGCTAAATAATTTCAAAATAACAAAGCACTAAAGAAAGATAAACTTTTGAAACTACTTTCAATATATTAAATTTATATTATTCATTTTTTTTGCATATACATATTTATATATATATATATACATATATCATACATTGAATATCCATATAATTTAAAAGATATCAAGAGGAGTCCATTGGGAAAATTTGAACAAATGGAAATGAATCTTTAGCTAAACTATCCAAATGTAACCGTTTAATGGATCAAATCCTTATGTTCATAAACCTTGGCAAGAAATAAGAAGTTCTTCAAAAAAGCTTGTGTATTGAATTTAGGGAAACACTATTTTTTTAATACATGGATTAAACTTGAATATACTTACTAACTAGAAGCTTTCAAACGTGTATCTTGAATATGAAAATATAACCTAAAGCTTTATAAACCTAAGCTTGAATTTTTTATCTTCTTATGTCTATATTTTATTTTAAATTGATTCTTGAAATTCTCTTTATCATCCAACACAATGATTGCACTAAATTGCATAAACTCTAGACATTTCTCCACTAGATTGAACATATATTGTATAGCTTATTGCATGGATAATGATTAATGCATTACATGATCACATTTGTAGAAAAGGGTAAATATATTTATGTGTTATATGATTAAACAAATGGATGGTGTAAATAAAGGTAAATCATTCTTCACCCTAGATTGTAGTGACAAAACTACTAAAATAAAGCTACCAAGCTAATCTTGTAAGAAGATAATCTTCTCAATTATAATTACACATACGATACTATTACCTTGTTCATTTTCATATGTTTTCATACATTGAAACACAAGAAATTCAAAAGATATCAAGACGAGCATTAAACACATTAAAACTAAGGGGAATGAATCTTTAGCCAAAATCTCCAAGTGTTTGAACCCATCAATTGTTAAAATCTTCATATGCATGAACCTTGTCAAGGAGAATGAACCTTCATCTTCAATTATGGATGAACCTAATGTTCATGGATGCATCTAAAATTAAGATATGAATCTAATTTTAGAAGACATGGTCAAGCACTCAAATTTATATCTTTATTTTATCCAAATAAACTCATTTTGAATGCATTTCACAAGAGAATTTCTTGTCCAACACTAAATATTAATTTACTCGCAATTTTCTACCATGCACATGAAATCCAATGAATATTGATATACTATGCCACTAACACGCACCCATAACAGATGAGATACTTTTTGACCAACTATATATGCAAATTAGAATGTGGATATAATTAATTAAAACATGTATAAACTTAACATCCTAAATGCCCACGTAGATACTTATAATATGTTGCTCTACTTAATAGATGTGTGCGTGTTGATATCCAATGTGTGTTGAAGAAAATTTTTCTAAATTTTGTGACATTTATTTCAATAAACACCATATTTATTTATTGTGTCTATATATATATATATATATATATATATATATATATATATATATATATATATATATATATATATATATATATATATATATATATATATATAAAGCCCCAAGTAGGGGTATTTTATTGCCACAAAGAGAGGGTTACAAAGTCTTTAAAGGGGATAAACTCCAAAACTACTGCTCAAAGAGCTACAATCAACCTAAGGAGTAAATCCCCTATCTAAGTACATCCAAAAGCAAAAGAAGACCTTAAAGCAATCAAAAGATACAAGTAGATAAACATAATAAGCCAAAGAAAGGTTACCATTGATCCAAGAACTTGAGAATGCATGACAATATAGAGCAAACTTGCAAAGGGGCGAGAGAATCACACGCAAAATATCAATAAGAAAAGATTAGAATGGTTAAGATAATACTGGACAAAGGATGAATGAAAACAAAATAATCTGAGAATGATAGTAAGGCGAGATAGAGAAGGCTCTGGTCACACCAAGTTGGGCGGATGCAATATCGCATCCAAACTTCAGCATAAGGGTTACTTCACAAGAGCTACTACCAAACCAAAAGAGAGTGGAATTCTCACAGCCATCATAGCCCACAAACCTGTGAGAAGATAACAAGCAGTTGTTGAAAGTCTTGTGGGCTTTATTACCTGCAAACCTAAACAAAACTATAAAGAATATAAAGAGAAAATTGTTAAGGGCAGATAAATGAGTGATCCCATGCCGGAAAATGATCCTCCATATAGGCACCCTGACATGAGGATACTTATACATATGAAATAGGTCAGCATAGAAACCATCCGAAAACAGAAGAGATAGCTTCAAATCCACAAAGTCAATGAGTCTATAAGTTACACCATTCCAATTATATGATATATAAATGAATCTGTCGGGCCAGAAGTACAGCCTTGCGGTAGATGTAAAGTCCAGAAAATGAGCCCAATCAATATAATGAATGCAGATTGGAACAAGCCCCTTATTAGTATCCATATCAATAGTTGGCATCAAGGAAGCAAAACCAAAATCAAAGAAAATACCCAATAAGGATAATCGAAACAGCGACTCGATGAAAAGGGACTAAATACCAGAGAATGCAGATCAACAAAAAATGAAGGCAGCAAGACAGCAAAAGATAGTAGCAGTTCATAGTATCATCCCTTAATAATAGAGATTGTATTCCAAGGAGTAGGCAACACAAACCTTACTGATCCCAGATGGGAAAAACTGGGAGTCCAAATAGGATCCACATTAGAATCCATGACAACAGATAACCAAGAGGAAAAATAGCGGCCGGCTACGAAAACCAAAGCGGGGAAGGGACCGCATAGAGATTGCATTCCAAGACTCAAAATAGGATCCACAGAATCGGTAAAAACATCACAGTAGATAACCAAGACAAAAAAATAGCCAAGGTAGTAGCAGCCAAGACAGCCACAGCTAAGACACATAGGGACAACAAAGAGATAGCATTCCAAGGAGAAACCGGCTGTCAACCGGTTGGGAATAGAAATAGCAAGGGTAATGTAGATCACATCGAAAATAAACAATATCCAGACCGAAACAAGCAATCCAACCCAACAACAAAATAGTTAGTGCAACATTGGAACCCACCGGAGGATAGATCAAAAAGGGATACAAATTAGGATCCACATTAGAATCGAGAAAAACAAACTGAGATAACCAAGATAAAAAAATAGCCAAAGGCAGAAGGCGCCAAGATAGCAGACACGGGACAATTAAAAATACCTAGCAAAGGTTAGAAACCTAGTAGATAGACATAAACATCAAAAAACCACTGAGACACCAATGAACAAAACAATCAGCAACAACATAATCGGAAAGAGCATATAGCAGAAAAGGCAACATTTTGAAACCCTTATTCGTATCCAAAGCAGCATAGCCGAACACAGGAAAAGGACTGCAACCAACCAAAAAAGGCACCTAATGAATACAATCAGAGGTACATCGCCAGTTGCACCATTCAGGACCAGAAATCTGATACAACCAAGATAGCAAGACAACAAAAGGCAGCAACTGGCCATAATACCACTCAATCCGCATAAACAGTGCATACGACAGCACAAACCTAACAAAATCAAGAGGGGAATAAAGACAACAGTAGGTAATGAAGAACATAACTACAGTGATGAGCAATGACGTGAGCGACAGGCATTGAGAGCCAACCCCCAGAGAGGTTATTGCCACAATGGAACCCACCAGCAAAAAGATCAAAAATTGGATTCAAATGAATATCATCATTAGAATCCAGCAAAAATAAGACAGCAGGTAACTAAGGCAAAAACCAGCCAGGACAGCAACAATTAGGACAACAACATCCAAGCCTCTAAATCAGAGTAGACAATGCCATAGTTAATAACCAAATAGATATAGCATAATAATAGGTATCTTGAATGCAAATCAGACACAAAATCCTAATAGCAATGTCAGAAACAACTTGCTGATCATAGGACCCAGAAATCCTACAGCCAACAGGGATGGAGCCAACATAGGAGTCCTGAAAGACCAAGATAGCAAAAAACCCAGACAAGAAATAACCAAGACAACAAGAACCAGTTTGCTTGCCATAAAGCCACCCATCCAGGATAAATATTGCAATAAAAACAAGTTTAGCTGCAAGAAGATGGAGAAAGCAATAGCAAATAAAGTAAAACAATGAATTAAGATGATAGGCATATAATAAACCATTAAGGGGGTTCAAAGTAAAATCCACCCGAATCAAAACTTCAAAGGGGAGTTCTTTGAGCAAACCGGACAAAGCCCCATAGGCAATGAAGTAATAATCCGGTTAAACAAACAAGGTAGTTAATACCAACAAGCTGGCCAAGAGTCCACCCAAAAGCAGCCCAGATGTTAGCAGCAAAGGCAGAAAGAAAAACAAAGAAAACTTGTTGGGCAAGGTACTCATGATTCCAAAAATCAACAATGGAGACATTGTTACAATAGAGAAAGAATAAGTTCAAGTAATTCCCAAGTTGAAACAAAATCATGAAAGCTAAATTCTAATATAAGGAAGCCCAGTCTTATCAAGGTTAACCAAACCTTGCAAATGTTTAGGGAGAGTAAGATGATCAAAAATTATTATGTCATTCAATCTAGCACCTAAATTAGCAAGATAATCAGCACATGCATTGCCTTCCCGCCATACATGAGTGATTTTATAACAAAATTGAGAAAGAAGAGATCTAGTTTGCTTATAAATAGTATAAATCAATTTCCAAATTTATTGGAGTTCAAGAGGTCAATTAGCGGAGAGCATCCACCTCAATCCGGATATTGAGCCAACCTTTCTGAGGCAAATCGAAGAGCATTATACACGCCATAAGTTCAAAGGGCACAGAGCAAGTATGAAGAGGATAGGCAAAAGCATAGAGGACGTTTCAGGTAGAGTTTGAAAATTCCACCACAGCCAGAGGCAATATGAGATACAGAGCCATTAATATTGATTTTAATAACATTATTATGAGGTTTGGCCCAATAAACGATCTTGTAATGTTTACAACTTGCTTGGGCCGGCAATTGAAAACCCAATTTAATAGCCACAAAGTTACACCCTTGGAAATGCTTATAATTAATAAGATTAGCATTAAATAGATCACAAATTTTGTATTTAGTTCTAGCAATTATCTTCATGTGATTCATAACAATATCGTTGTGTTTAGCATCATTTCTGGCCATCCATATAAAAATAATAATAAATAGCGAATGACTTTAATGTGACCTTTACTATTATTTTCAAAATAAATTTCAAGGACATATATTGTAAGAGAACCATTAAAATTGGCATTGTTAAAGAGATCATCATACCAAATCAAAGCTTAGATGCAATGGTCCCATTAACAAAAGATGATTTACATTTTTTGATATAAAAGCAACAATGACATTTTGAAGGTAAATGAAAACCTTTACATCAAGGAGTCAACGGTATAAAATTTTTAAAATATGCCAAATTAGAATAGAGTAAGAAATAGGAATATTATTATGCCAAAGTTTAGCATACACTTTAGAAAAATCATGGCTTCTTTAATGTGAAGCCAAACATTTCTCAAGTTGAAATCTCCATTATGAGAGAGAAAAAATCGATCACGATTGTTATGAGTAATAGATATATTATTAAGTTTGTCTAAAATAGATGGAGGGATATACTCAATGAGCTTAGAATTGTTCACATATTATTCTCCCGAATGATTTAACTTTAATGTTATCGTAGAATGGGAAGAAATTAATTTATCAATGGGCCCACCGATCCAATTATCTTGCCAAAGAAAGAGTTGCCTTAATGCCCCAAGAAGGATTGGTCTTCCATTTGATTACAAGTCTTCTACAGGAGAGTCTCTCGATTTGTAGAAGCAATTAAGAGGGTGCTTTTCTTGGCAATATTTAGTAGTCATGAAGTTAGCCAAAAGGCTATTGTTACTTCTAAAATTCCACCAAAGCTTGTAGGAAATGGCAGTGATTGTATCCCTAATAGTCTTGCAACCAAGACCACCTTCCTCGAAGGTGCCACAACTTTTGTGCCAAGAGGTCCAGTGCATTTTTTTTGAGGAGGTGTTAAAACCCCAAAAGAATTTGTTAATAAGCCTCTCAATCCTGTTAATGATAAAATTAGTTGGCACCATGGTTTGAATGAGATCTGAGGTATAGAATTGGGTGCTCTTAATCAAGGTAAGCCTACCACCAAAGAGAGTAAATGATATTCCCAAGAAGAAATATGATTAGAGATTTTTTGGATTAATTCATCGAAAAGATGTGATCTTTTATGACCTTTGAAAAGTGGTGCTCCAAGGTATTTAATCGGAAGATGGTGTTGCTTAAAATTAGTGGTCCTCAGAATATGGTTAATCCTATTAATAGTGATTTTAGAAGAAGGTATGAAGCAGCATTTAATTTCGTTAAGAAAAGGCCACTTTTCTTGCCAAATTTATTAAGGAATTTCGTAATAGTTTTTATGTGTGAAATAGATGAATTGCAAAAGATGATAAAGTCGTCGTCAAAACTATGATGAGAAACAGGAATACCACCATGGGTTTTATAAAACATGCTAGGCTTATTATAGAAAAGATCATTCAAACTCCTGGATAAATAATCAACAGCAATAATAAAAAGAGAGGGTGATAGGGGGTCTCCTTATCTCAAGCCATGATTTGAAGTGAAGAAGCTTGTGGACTCCCCATTAATGATAATAGAGAACCAAGCGTTAGTGACACAATTTTTAATGAGGTGAATAAAAGTATCTGAAAAGCCAAGAAGGTGAAGTATTTTAAATAGAAAATCCCAAGATAGGTTGTCAAAAGCTTTAGTAAAATCAAGTTTGAAGACAATGTTTCCACCTCTGATAGGAACATCAATATCATGAATCATTTCTTGGGCTAGGAGTATATTATCAGATATAGCTCTACCTTTCATAAAGTCGGTTTGATTTGGGGAAATAATATTTGGCGGCTGGCTAATTCTATTTGTGATTAGTTTAGCAATTAGTTTATTAAAGAAGGTGCAAAGCGATCGGTCTAAAGTCACTCCAAGTTTGTTAGTACATTTAGGGATAAGAATGGAAGTACTGAAAAGGCTCTAGGAAAAGGGTTGCCATCGAAAAAATCAATAACGACATCAAAAGATCGGACTTAATAATGGGCCGTGTTGAAAGAATTGAGTTGTAAATCCATCGGAGCGACAAGAGTCAGTTCATCTTTGTTGAGAATATCACCAACCTAGATTTGGTTAAATGTAAGTAATCTATTTTTATCCAAGAAATCATAGAATCGTGAGGGTTGGAGATAGCATTAAGAGAAGGGTTGTTGTTTAATAAATTTTAAAATGATTGCGGCGATTCTTTAATATCGTTACTATGTGATCCATTTGCCATTATCATTTTTATTTTATTAATAGAGTTTAGGACTTTCCTTTTTTTGAAGAGGCTGGAAGTACTTTGTGTTTACGTCTCCATCACAATTTGTCTACCTTTTGGCAATAAGTTTCCTCCATATTCTGATACTTAATCAAGTTATCCCTAGCTTCATTAAGTTCTACATGTTTGTTAGAATCGGTGATGACGGCTTCTTCTAGAGAGCAAACCAATTGTTCCATATTTTTGAGATTAGCAAATAGATTTTTAAATTGATGTTTATTCCACCAATTAAGGGTTTGTTTGAGTCTTTTAAGTTTAAGCCAAAAACGAGTCATACCCTTAATGGAATTGTCAGGATGAATGAAGGCCATCCAATTTATAGAAACAACATTCATGAAATCATTATGTTGAATCCACATATTTTGGAATCTAAAAGGAGTAGGAGAAGGTCTTCTTATGGGAGGGTTTTTAACAAAAATTAAGAGAGGAGCGTGATCAGATAAAGTTCTGTTCAAATGCTCAATGAGGTATTAGGCCATCAGGAGTTAAAAGTGCATCTAGGCGTTGCCAAAGTGAGTTATTCCGTGAAATTAGAGCGAAAAGCCAATATCTAAATTACAATCAAGAATCATATTAGAAATCTTTCATAGAATGAATGTTAGGGGAGGAACCTCCCATTCTTTCCGAAGGTGCAAGAATAGTGTTGAAATCACCCCCAACTAACCATGGTTTGTTAACAGAGGAGACAAAAGATCTTAAATTATTCCATAGAATGTTCCTACCCGCTCTATTACATGATGCATAAATAAAAGAGCAGAAAATTCACCCAATGAGATATGGACATGAATCAATTGGTGATGGTTTTCAAGGATAGTGATATATTGACTAATGAATTCCAAAACACCAAATTTTATTGATATTATGAAAGGAATTCTGAAATCCAAGTGCTCTAGCAACATTTGCAATCTTAGAAGAGTGAATAAGTGGTTCAATAATAACAAGGAGGGATATGTTATGAGTGCGAAAGGCTTCTAACTGCGGACATTGCTCCCAATACCGAATATTCCAAATAATAAAATTAATCATAACAATGATGAATAAAATAAATTGATGAATGGAAAATAAAGATCAAGAAGTAAAGCATAAAAGTATAGCAAAAGTAAATTCGAGGATTTGAGTTATATCTAATGGTTCTAGTTGAGGTGAGTGGAGCTTCTAGCATTTTGGGATTTCTTTTGTTTAATCTGTTTGAAAGGGTCTTTATCGAGTGTCTCCATCTGAAAGTGAATAATTTGAGATATTCATAGTGGTTTCAGTATCAATCAAAGGAATTGTGATAGTAATTTCCCCTTCTTCCGTGTCTGAAATCTGTTGAGTAATTAGGGTAGCATGTGTATCATTCTGGGTGATAGGGTCGAAAAAAATTGTTTCATTCTCATTTTCTGGATTATTTGATAGATTTTTGGCCAACATCAAGGGATCATCATTTGACTTGTTTTGCTCTTTGATCAAAGAAGAGTTTTTAGAGATTGTTTTCAGCCCAATCACATCCTCATTAGGGTTCTTATGCCCTGGTTCACTAGAAATAAGGGATAGGTTAGATTGAGTTAACATATTATCGTTAGGAACAAAGATAGGTAAGTTTTCAATAGCCCTCACATCATCATCGATTTTCAATCATCTCATGTTGTATCCCATTGTGCAAATCAAGATAATGAAATATTGGGATTATCGAAGTGCCCTATTTATTTTAGGCACATAAGTCATTTTGATGGGATGTTCATTTGGGAGGGAGGTAGTGCAACTTATTCTTTTTTGAGATGTGGGTGTAAAATAAAGCATTCAGTTTTCATGACCATGGATTTTGCAATGGGTACAAAAAATAGGAAAGTTTTCAAATTCTACCTTTTATTGCCCGCAACCAATCCATACATCTTTTGGATAATTTTAGTAATATCAATTTACTAATATCCGCATGTAGGGATCTCCGCCCGATCTATTTGAAGTGGTCGGGAAATATGGCAAATAAGCATGAGTAACAAAATGGATGCATGTTAGGCAATGCAAGCCAAATTGGAACTATTAGGGATTCTTCTTTGACATCAAAACTAGGTGACCATTTAAAAAGTCTCATTTGACAATTGTAAACAAGATATGAGCGACGTGCAAAGACTCGTGAATAATCTAGATTATTTGACAGTTGAATTAGAGCATGCCTAGGGTCGATTAGTCCAACATTGAAAGCACCCGTTAATTTAAGGCTATGGAAGAAAGACCAAATCTTATCAAGAGTCGGTCTCATGAGAATTTACCAACGGAGAAAATTCAAAAGGCTTAGCTAATTTTTCCACATCCAAGTCCGAACACATCACGGCATTCCACGGCGGTAGAAATTAAACGAAGCAATAGGAGAAGAAGTTTTACCAGATAGCGCATCCTTGAAGGATTTAACAGCGGGCACTGAAGCAGAGGATGAAGGATCGAGAGTACCTTGGAGATCAGAATCCTTTATCGGATCCTTCAAAGTCGAAGCGCTCGGATTTGAGGAAAAAGGCATTTAGAGAAGCGTTATTTACATTAGCGGCCAGAACGGGGAGCTATTGGACGAGATCGCAATCTAGAGCGATCAACATCACGAGAGCCGAAAGGAGCCGAGAGGAAACTGAAAATCGCTTTATTGCAAATCAATATATATATATTGACTAGAGGAAAAATATTACACATGATTGAGAGTTTTAATTTGTAATTATCATAAGTAGGAGCTCTTTTGATTGAATTTCAAATATTTTATAATAGCATAAAGATACTACAAAAATAATGCAACTTATCAATATTCTTATAACAAAAAATAAATTCTTAGAATCAAAATTTCATAAATAATTTAGTATAGCTTTTAATGATGTTATTGCTTGATGAATTAGAAGATGCATTCTTATTCTTAAAATTCCTCAATTTTAAGCTAAATTTTTTTTTCTTGCTTAATTTATTCACATAAATGTTTCTCTTATAAAATTTTCATATTGTAGGCATTTCCTATTTTTGATGAAACTCAGTTTAATAAATTAGAGGGGTGTTGTATACACTCACCCATGCAACTAGATTCTGCCAGTTCGGAATTATCAATAGCTCTCCTTCCTGTGATTAGCTCCAACACTACCAAAGTCTGTAAATATCTGATTTTCTTGCCCAGCATACTACAATATCCGTAGTACCCATCACTCTAGTAGACACATGGGTATTATCACCAACAGGAGCGAGCTTCGGCAGACCAAAATCTGATAACTTTGGATGATAGCCATCTCCGAGTAAAATGTTCGAGCATTTCAGATCACGATATATAACTGGAGGAGTGGCTTTATCATGTAGATACTCAAGCCCTTTGGCCGTACCAGCAGCTATTTTCATTCTCGTATTCCAATCAAGTTGCTTCCTTTGTGTAGTAAGATCTGTGGCATTAGATGAATGAGATAAATACAAATTTTAAATTCAAATAAGCATGAACAACAATCTACCTAGGGCTCTATTTGGCCAATTGAATATAGAAATCATGCTTTAAGAAAATAACGAGTTCATTTTTCACTTATTTAATCTATGAGTCCAAGAGAATTCATCACGTCCAAGAAATTTAGGTGTCTGTTGAGTTTTAAAGCAATACTAATTTCAAAATTCATTCAATTAAATAATAAAATCTGGTAAATTTCATTATTTTTCAAAATGTGATTTTCGACAACAAGCACATGACAGAATCTAACAACATCAATGCTAACTTGAATTTCCACATATTTTATGTGAGAAAACAGAATTATCATATTTGAGGGCTTTTGAAGCTGTTTGTAGAGTTTAAAATTAATAATAATTACTAAGGGACTCTATTTTTTTTTTAGATTTATTTTATGTTGTTTATATTTTGATTCAAAATAAAACAAATTTGATAGTGATAGTTATTTTCAAAAACACTCGAAACATTCAAAAACTATTTTTGAGTGTTTTTTAAAATAATGTGATTTGTTGTGGAAAAAAATAAATAAGAATACAAAATATTAAATGAAAAATAGCTAAAATAATTTATAAATCAAGAAAATAAATATATTTTGTAATCTAATCATTATACTTAGGCATTTTAAGCATTCATATTAGAATATATTTATTTCATTTTTCATAAAATAATTTCACCCTCTTAAATAAATAATACTATTTTATTCATTTAAATTTTAAAAAATTTATATATAATATTATATGCATGATAATTAAATTATTACTTGGTGGGTGACACTCATTTAAAGATATAAGAAAGTGACATTAATAGTGCCTTAAAGTGTTTATCATTAGAGTTGAGACATTAAGAGAATCAATTGAGATATTTGGATTTACAAAGTGAATTATATTAACCTCAAGAACCTATATAACTTATGTATGGATCCTTAATAATTTAAAATGGATCACACATTTGTTATCAATGATTTATCACATATATGAAATAAAATTTGGAATGCTATTCATGATTTTATTATAATTAAAAATCTAGTAATTTTTCATGATAAACATGTTTTAGTATTAAAAGCATTCACATAGTTTTTAATTGTTTGATAACTTATAAACACCTACAAAGCCGAATCCACACATGCTTAAGAACATTTAATTTATTTAGGGAACTTATTTTACTTGAACCCCAAAAATTGAATTAATATATGTTATTACACAATGTTACTCATTTAGTATCATTTTTATTGTTTCTGTACAAAATTATATTTTCCTTTGATTTCTTTATTGGCACTCCTTAAAAAGAAAAATAATTTTGTGTTAATAATTTGAGCTTTGCTTCCATGAATGGCGCACTAGAATATTTGGTGTAAGCTAAAAAATATAGTGATTTTTCTTATATAATTTAAGTAATTTATTAATTTTGCAACTCAATAAATATTTTTACAAAATGCTTAAAAAATTTAAAATTTTGGTGATTTTGCCCCTCTCAATAAAGAAATTGATTAAAAGATATAATATTTTTTAAGGAAGAACTATCATTGACACATGTAATAAGATTCATGAATCAAACCTTAAAGTGAATGTAAAACTTTTGGTCAATTAGTATAACTCTCATAGTTAATTTTATGCCACATATGGTTGAAGAAGCTTAAAATAGAATGCTTTCAATGTGAGTTATAAAATAGAAATGCTACATATATACAAGTCAATGTTGATACTATTTTAGCTTTCATTTATTTTTTAAAGCATATGATTGTTAAGAAATAAGATCACAATTAAACTTATTTTTATTTATAATATGATGAAATACATAATGTTTGCACTCTCAAAAGTTTTACTAATCATAACAAAAGAATACAAAGTGAAACATACTTTTTCATTCTTATACATTGTCTTTTTTGATTTAGGAAAGTAATTTTCATAAGCCTAATTTATTTTGAAAGTTGTGGTTAAAAATATTATACTTTACTTTTGAAATTGATTTTAATCAAGAAAGTTGAGTGTACTTTTGAAAGTTTGTTCAACCATTTATTTTATAAAAATAAATAAGAATAATTTCTTAATATTAAAATTTATTTTATAAAGAAAAGAAATAAGTCAATTTTGAGATATATTTTCTCTTAAACTTTTAATGATTATGGTAGATGAATTGTATGTTTTATGAAAACAATTTATCCATACTTTTATATGAATGAATATTGTTGAGATGAGTTCTTTTCTTAATAATTTTTTATGGCTTGCAAAATATTCGTCAAATTAGTACCATCTACTATTCTTTCTAATGATTTATCTTAAATGTCTTGAGAGTTATGTAATGATGATGATTAGATAAACAATAGTACATTGCTTTGGCTTTTATTATCATCAAAATATACTTTTTTCTATGATTTTTCCATATATGCCTCTTAGAATTCATCTTTTATCTTTTCTCAAATTTTTTGTTTGTACATTTTTTTCATTAGGTTTTACTTCTTTGCATTTTGTCTCTTTTCTTATTTGATATTGTGTTGGGAGGATGCTTACTAAAGAAGTTTTAGATCAAGGTGTAATGTTTATGTTCACTAATGACTTTACGTCTATCCACTTTGAGTGAGTGGAACCAAAATTAAGGGCTTATTTGAGGTAGCTGCAGTGGTATGGAAATGCAATGGTGAAATTATTATAGAAGAAATAGTTGTCTAAAAATATAATGGGTATTATAATTTTTATTTTAAAAAAGTCAAATCATAATTTTCTAGTAGCCATTACACTCTACTAAAATATAAAAACAAAGCTTCCCACCATAGCTTTTTCAAAATGAAGCCATGATTCAATTATCCAAATGTCAACTGCAGTACATTTTGGCATCACACCACATCAATTATTGCCCCAAATAGAATCTAAGAATTTAAAGAGAATGAAATACACATTTTCCATTCATAGTGAATATATCCTTCACTTCTTGAAGAAGAATGAGGAACTAAACATTTATGATTGAAAAGAAATTTGTTTCTTTGATGAATATTTTGAGATAGGTTTAAAACATCTATTTTAATAAATAATTACTAAAATTTTAAAAAGATTTTATATAGGTCCATCTAAGCTTTTGCCTAGTGCTTTCAATATTTTAAGGAAATAAATTGGTTTCTTAAAGAATATAACATTATTATTTTATTAAATAAATCTAGTACATTTTAGAGTGTGATGCTTAGATTTTATCTACTTTTTTATGGTTAGATCTTGTTAGCCATTGAACATCGAAGGATTATCATGCTCTAATAGAAATTTAAGGAATAATTATTTCTTCATAATATTAAATAAGAGATGGAAGTTTTTGCCCATCACAACTCTTCAATCATAATAGAAATTGAGCTAAAGGCTTAGTTTATAGAAATAAGAATGATATTTGTCATTTAGAATGAAGGTGTAGAAATTCTAAATTTAAAAGATAGTTGACATCCTTAGCTACATGACATGAAGGTAGTAAGAAGATTTCCTCTTTATCTTAATACTAATAACCAAATTAAATCCAAAGAAGTACCCAAAAGTTAAACTAAAGTAAAGGCCAAAAAAGGAATAGTTAGATTGAAATTAAGAGTATCTAAAATACATAGAAAGATTAAGAAATAATAAAAGAAAGATATTGAGATTATTCCTTTTAAGGTAATGTGCTAGAGTGGGAAGAGTGAAGCTATATCTTAGTGGTAGACAAATAAAAATATAGTTAATATAAGTAGATGTAAGATAATATCCATCAAAAGCATTAAGACATTGCTAAATAATTTCAAAATAACAAAGCACTAAAGAAAGATAAACTTCTGAAACTACTTTCAATATATTAAATTTATATTATTCATTTTTTTGCATATATATATATATATATATATATATATATATATATATATATCACATTTTCGTGAATATACATCACATTTTCATGCATTGAATATCCATATAATTTAAAAGATATCAAGAGGAGTCCATTGGGAAAATTTGAACAAATGGAAATGAATCTTTAGCTAAACTATCCAAATGTAACCGTTTAATGGATCAAATCCTTATGTTCATAAACCTTGGCAAGAAGTAAAGTTCTTCAAAAGGCTTGTGTATTGAATTTAGGAAACACTATTTTTTTTAATACATGGATTAAACTTGAATATACTTACTAACTAGAAGCTTTCAAACGTGTATCTTGAATATGAAAATATAACCTAAAGCTTTATAAACCTAAGCTTGAATTTTTATCTTCTTATGTCTATATTTTATTTTAAATTGATTCTTGAAATTCTCTTTATCATCCAACATAATGATTGCACTAAATTGCATAAACTCTAGACATTTCTCCACTAGATTGAACATATGTTGTATAGCTTATTGCATGGATAAATTAATGCATTACATGATCACATTTGTAGAAAAGGGTAAATATATTTATGTGTTGTATGATTAAACAAATGGATGGTGTAAATAAAGGTAAATCATTCTTCACCAATGATTGTAGTGACAAAACTACTAAAATAAAGCTACCAAGCTAATCTTGTAAGAAGATAATCTTCTCAATTATAATTACACATACGATACTATTACCTTGTTCATTTTCATATGTTTTCATACATTGAAACACAAGAAATTCAAAAGATATCAAGACGAGAGCATTAAACACATTAAAACTAAGGGGAATGAATCTTTAGCCAAAATCTCCAAGTGTTTGAACCCATCAATTGTTAAAATCTTCATATGCATGAACCTTGTCAAGGAGAATGAACCTTCATCTTCAATTAGTAAAGGAGAATGAACCTTCATCTTCAATTATGGATGAACCTAATGTTCATTGATGCATCTAAAATTAAGATATGAATCTAATTTTAGAAGACATGGTCAAGCACTCAAATTTATATCTTTATTTTATCCAAATAAACTCATTTTGAATGCATTTCACAAGAGAATTTCTTGTCCAACACTAAATACTAATTTACTCGCAATTTTCTACCATGCACATGAAATCCAATGAATATTGATATATTATGCCACTAACACGCACCCATAATAGATGAGATACTTTTTGACCAACTATATATGCAAATTAGAACGTGCATACAATTAATTAAAACATGTATAAACTTAACATCCTAAATGCCCACGTAGATACTTATAATATGTTGCTCTACTTAATAGGTGTGTATGTGTTGATATCCAATGTGTGCATGTGAAGAAATTTTTTTAAATTTGTGACATTTATTTCATAAATAAGCTTACCATATTTATTATATATATATATATATATATATATATATATAGAGGAAAAATATTACACATGATTGAGAGTTTTAATTAGTAATTATCATAAGTAGGAGCTCTTTTGACTGAATTTCAAATATTTTATAATAGCATAAAGATACTACAAAAATAATGCAACTTATCAATATTCTTATAATAAAAAATAAATTCTTATAATCAAAATTTCATAAATAATTTAGTATAGCTTTTTAAGGATGTTATTGCTTGATGAATTAGAAGATGCATTCTTATTCTTAAAATTCCTCAATTTTTAAGCTAAATTTTTTTTCTTGCTTAATTTATTCACATAAATGTTTCTCTTATAAAATTTTCATATTATTATAGGCATTTCCTATTTTCGATGAAACTCAGATTTAATAAATTAGAGAGGGGGTGTTGTATACACTCACCCATGCAAATGCAACTAGATTCTGCTCCCCAGCAGTTCTGGAATTATCAATAGCTCTCCTTCCTGTGATTTTAGCTCCAACAGCACTACTCCAAAGCTGTAAATATCTGATTTTACTGTCCATTGCCCACCATCGCATACCAGACAATATCCGTAAGTACCCATCACTCTAGTAGACACATGGGTATTATCACCAACAGAGCGAGCTTGAAACCAAAATCGATAACTTTGGATGATAGCCATCTCAGTAAAATGTTCGAGCATTTGGATCATATATAACTGGAGGAGTGGTTTTATCATGTAGATACTCAAGCCCTTTGGCTATGGCTATTTTCATTCTCGTATTCCAATCAAGTTGCTTCCTTTGTGTAGTAAGATCTGGCATTAGATGAATGAGATAAATACAAATTTTAAATTCAAATAAGCATGAACAACAATCTACCTAGGGCTCTATTTGGCCAATTGAATATAGAAATCATGCTTTAAGAAAATAACGAGTTCATTTTTCACTTATTTAATCTATGAGTCCAAGAGAATTCATCACGCCCAAGAAATTTAGGTGTCATTGAGTTTTAAAGCAATACTAATTTCAAAATTCATTCAATTAAATAATAAAATCTGGTAAATTTCATTATTTTTCAAAATGTGATTTTCGACAACAAGCACATGACAGAATCTAACAACATCAATGCTAACTTGAATTTCCACATATTTTATGTGAGAAAACAGAATTATCATATTTGAGGGCTTTTGAAGCTGTTTGTAGAGTTTAAAATTAATAGGGGGATTTACATACATACCACAAAATTCTTATGTATTTACATATTTCACACCCAAATTTGAATATTTACTTAAATAGCATTTAAATCTTTATTATTACATCAAAAATACCACCCTGGTTACTTTTTCCAAGTGAAATACACCTTTTTCTACATAGGAAAAATGTTAGTTTTGTAAATATTCAAGTTTGAATGTGAAATATGTAAATGCATAAGAATTCCGTGGTATGTATGTAAATTTCCCAAATTAATAATAATTACTAAGGGACTCTATTTTTTTATATTTATTTTATTTTGTTTATATTTTGATTCAAAATAAAACAAATTTGGTAGTGATAGTTATTTTCAAAAACACTCGAAACATTCAAAAACTATTTTTGAGTATTTTTTAAAATAATGTGATTTGTTGTGGAAAAAAATAAATAAGAATACAAAATATTAAATGAAAAATAGCTAAAAATAATTTATAAATCAAGAAAATAAATATATTTTTTAATCTAATCATTATACTTAGGCATTTTAAGCATTCATATTAGAATATATTTATTTCATTTTTCATAAAATAATTTCACCCTCTTAAATAAATAATACTATTTTATTCATTTAAATTTTAAAAAATTTATATATAATATTATATGCATCATAATTAAATTATTACTTGGGGGGTGACGCTCATTTAAAGATATAAGAAAGTAACATTAATAGTGCCTTAAACTGTTTATCATTAGAGTTGAGACATTAAGAGAATCAATTGAGATATTTGGATTTACAAAGTGAATTATATTAACCTCAAGAACCTATATAACTTATTTATGGTTCCTTAATAATTTAAAATCGATCACACATTTTTTTTATCAATGATTTATCACATATATGAAATAAAATTTGGAATGCTTTTCATGATTTTATTATAATTAAAAAATCTAGTAATTTTCATGATGAACATGTTTTAGTATTAAAAGCATTCACATAGTTTTTAATTGTTTGATAACTTATAAACACCTACAAAGCGAATCCACACATGCTTAAGAACATTTAATTTATTTAGGGAACTTATTTTACTTGAACCCCAAAAATTGAATTAATATATGTTATTACACAATGTTACTCATTTAGTATTTTATTTCTTCAAAATTATATTTTCCTTTGATTTCTTTATTGGCACTCCTTAAAAGAAAAGTAATTTTGTGTTAATAATTTGAGCTTTGCTTCCATGAATGACACTAGAATATTTGTGTAAGCTAAAAAATATTGTGATTTTTTCTTATATAATTTAAGTAATTTATTAATTTTGCAACTCAATAAATATTTTTACAAAATGCTTAAAAAATTTAAAATTTTGGTGATTTTGGCCCCTCTCAATAAAGAAATTGATTAAAAGATATAATATTTTTTAAGGAAGAACTATCATTGACACATGTATTAAGATTCTTGAATCCAAACTTTAAAGTGAATGCAAAACTTTTGGTCAATTAGTATAACTCTCATAGTTAATTTTTATGCCACATATGGTTGAAGAAGCTTAAAATAGAATGCTTTCAATGTGAGTTATAAAATAGAAATGCTACATATATACAAGTCAATGTTGATACTATTTTAGCTTTCATTTATTTTTTAAAGCATATGATTGTTAAGAAAAAAGATCACAATTAAACTTATTTTTATTTATAATATGATGAAATACATAATGTTTGCACTCTCACAAGTTTTACTAATCACAACAAAAGAATACAAAGTGAAACATACTTTTTCATTCTTATACATTGTCTTTTTTGATTTAGGAAAGTAATTTTCATAAGCCTAATTTATTTTGAAAGTTGTGGTTAAAAATATTATACTTTACTTTTGAAATTGATTTTAATCAAGAAAGTTGAGTGTATTTTTGAAAGTTTGTTCAACCATTTATTTTATAAAAATAAATAAGAATAATTTCTTAATATTAAAATTTATTTTTATAAAGAAAAGAAATAAGTCAATTTTGAGATATATTTTTCTCTTAAACTTCTAATGATTATGGCTGAGATGAATTGTATGTTTTATGAAAACAATTTATCCATACTTTTATATGAATGAATATTGTTGAGATGAGTTCTTTTCTTAATAATTTTTTATGGCTTGCAAAATATTCGTCAAAATTAGTACCATCTATTCTTTCTAATGATTTATCTTAAATGTCTTGAGAGTTATGTAATGATGATGATTAGATAAACAATAATACATTGCTTTTTTTATTATCATCAAAATATACTTTTTCTATGATTTTTCCATATATGCCTCTTAGAATTCATCTTTTATCTTTTCTCAAATTTTTGTTTTGTACATTTTTTTCATTAGGTTTTACTTCTTTGCATTTTGTCTCTTTTCTTATTTGATATTGTGTTGGGAGGATGCTTACTAAAGAAGTTTTAGATCAAGGTGTAATGCTTATGTTCACTAATGACTTTACGTCTATCCACTTTGAGTGAGTGGAACCAAAATTAAGGGCTTATTTGAGGTAGCTCATGGTATGAAATGCAATGGTGAAATTATTATAGAAAAAATTTGTCTAAAAATATAATGGGTATTATAATTTTTATTTTAAAAAAGTCAGATCATAATTTTCGAGTAGCCATTACACTCTACTAAAATATAAAAACAAAGCTTCCCACCATAGCTTTTTCAAAATGAAGCCATGATTCAATTATCCAAATGTCAACTGCGGTACATTTTGGCATCACACCACATCAATTATTGCCCCAAATAGAATCTAAGAATTTAAAGAGAATGAAATACACATTTTCCATTCATAGTGAATATATCCTTCACTTCTTGAAGAAGAATGAGGAACTAAACATTTATGATTGAAAAGAAATTTGTTTCTTTGATGAATATTTTGAGATAGGTTTAAAACATCTATTTTAATAAATAATTACTAAAATTTTAAAAGATTTTATTTAGGTCCATCTTAGCTTTTGCCTAGTGCTTTCAATATTTTAAGGAAATAAATTGGTTTCTTAAAGAATATAACATTATTATTTTATTAAATAAATCTAGTACATTTTTAGAGTGTGATGCTTAGATTTTATCTACTTTTTTATGGTTAGATCTTGTTAGCCATTGAACATCGAAGGATTATCATGCTCTAATAGAAATTTAAGGAATAATTATTTCTTCATAATATTAAATAAGAGATGGAAGTTTTGCCCATCACAACTCTTCAATCATAATAGAAATTGAGCTAAAGGCTTAGTTTATAGAAATAAGAATGATATTTGTCATTTAGAATGAAGGTGTTAAAGAAATTCTAAATTTAAAAGATAGTTGACATCCTTAGCTATATATGAACACTAAGAAGATTTCCTCTTTATCTTAATACTAATAACCAAATTAAATCCAAAGAAGTACCCAAAAATTAAACTAAAGTAAAGGCCAAAAAAAAAAAATAGTTAGATTGAAATTAAGAGTATTTAAAATACATAGAAAGATTAAGAAATAATAAAAGAAAGATATTGAGATTATTCCTTTTAAGGTAATGTGCTAGAGTGGAAGAGTGAAGCTATATCTTAGTGGTAGACAAATAAAAATATAGTTAATATAAGTAGATGTAAGATAATATCCATCAAAGCAAGACAATAGCATTGCTAAATAATTTCAAAATAACAAAGCACTAAAAGAAAGATAAACTTTTGAAACTACTTTCAATATATTAAATTTATATTATTCATTTTTTTTGCATATACATTTTCGTATATATATACATCACATTTTCATGCATTGAATATCCATATAATTTAAAAGATATCAAGAGGAGTCCATTGGGAAAATTTGAACAAATGGAAATGAATCTTTAGCTAAACTATCCAAATGTAACCGTTTAATGGATCAAATCCTTATGTTCATAAACCTTGACAAGAAATAAGAAGTTCTTCAAAAAAGCTTGTGTATTGAATTTAGGGAAACACTATTTTTTTAATACATGGGTTAAACTTGAATATACTTACTAACTAGAAGCTTTCAAACGTGTATCTTGAATATGAAAATATAACCTAAAGCTTTATAAACCTAAGCATGAATTTTTATCTTCTTATGTCTATATTTTATTTTAAATTGATTCTTGAAATTCTCTTTATCATCCAACACAATGATTGCACTAAATTGCATAAACTCTAGACATTTCTCCACTAGATTGAACATATATTGTATAGCTTATTGCATGGATAATGATTAATGCATTACATGATCACATTTGTAGAAAAGGGTAAATATATTTATGTGTTATATGATTAAACAAATGGATGGTGTAAATAAAGGTAAATCATTCTTCACCCTAGATTGTAGTGACAAAACTACTAAAATAAAGCTACCAAGCTAATCTTGTAAGAAGATAATCTTCTCAATTATAATTACACATACGATACTATTACCTTGTTCATTTTCATATGTTTTCATACTTTGAAACACAAGAAATTCAAAAGATATCTAGACGAGAGCATTAAACACATTAAAACTAAGGGGAATGAATCTTTAGCCAAAATCTCCAAGTGTTTGAACCCATCAATTGTTAAAATCTTCATATGCATGAACCTTGTCAAGGAGAATGAACCTTCATCTTCAATTATGGATGAACCTAATGTTCATTGATGCATCTAAAATTAAGATATGAATCTAATTTTAGAAGACATGGTCAAGCACTCAAATTTATATCTTTATTTTATCCAAATAAACTCATTTTGAATGCATTTCACAAGAGAATTTCTTGTCCAACACTAAATACTAATTTACTCGCAATTTTCTACCATGCACATGAAATCCAATGAATATTGATATATTATGCCACTAACACGCACCCATAACAGATGAGATACTTTTTGACCAACTATATATGCAAATTAGAACGTGCATACAATTAATTAAAACATGTATAAACTTAACATCCTAAATGCCCACGTAGATACTTATAATATGTTGCTCTACTTAATAGGTGTGTGTATGTGTTGATATCCAATGTGTGCATGTGAAGAAATTTTTTTTTAAATTTGTGACATTTATTTCAGTAAGCTTACCATATTTATTGTGTGTGTCTATATATATATATATATATATATATATATATTAGAGGAAAAATATTACACATGATTGAGAGTTTTAATTAGTAATTATCATAAGTAGGAGCTCTTTTGACTGAATTTCAAATATTTTATAATAGCATAAAGATACTACAAAAATAATGCAACTTATATGTTATTAGCTTGATGAATTAGAAGATGCATTCTTATTCTTAAAATTCCTCAATTTTTAAGCTAAATTTTTTTCTTGCTTAATTTATTCACATAAATGTTTCTCTTATAAAATTTTCATATTATTATAGGCATTTCCTATTTTGATGAAACTGATTTAATAAATTAGAGGGGTGTTGTATACACTCACCCATGCAAATGCAACTAGATTGCTCCCAGCTCGGAATTATCAATAGCTCTCCTTCGTGATTTTAGCTCCAAGACTACTCCAAAGTAAATATCGATTTCTTGTCCATTGCCCCCATCGCATACTCAGACAATATCCGTAAGTACCCATCACTCTAGTAGACACATGGGTATTATCACCAAGTGAGCGAAGCAAACCAAAATCGATAACTTTGGATGATAGCCATCTCAGTAAAATGTTGAGCATTTGGATCACGATATATAACCGGAGGAGTGGCTTTATCATGTAGATACTCAAGCCCTTTGGCCGTATTATTTTCATTCTTATTCCAATCAAGTTGCTTCCTTTGTGTAGTAAGATCTGTGGCATTAGATGAATGAGATAAATACAAATTTTAAATTCAAATAAGCATGAACAACAATCTACCTAGGGCTCTATTTGGCCAATTGAATATAGAAATCATGCTTTAAGAAAATAACGAGTTCATTTTTCACTTATTTAATCTATGAGTCCAAGAGAATTCATCACGTCCAAGAAATTTAGGTGTCTTGAGTTTTAAAGCAATACTAATTTCAAAATTCATTCAATTAAATAATAAAATCAAATTTCATTATTTTTCAAAATGTGATTTTACAACAAGCACATGAGTAATCTAACAACATCAATGCTAACTTGAATTTCCACATATTTTATGTGAGAAAGAATTATCATATTTGAGGGCTTTTGAAGCTTTTGTAGAGTTTAAAATTAATAGGGATTTACATACCACAAATTCTTATGTATTTACATATTTCACAAAATTTGAATATTTACTTAAATAGCATTTAAATCTTTATTATTACATCAAAATACTTACTTTTTCCAATTGAAATACACCTTTTTCTACATAGGAAAAATGTTAGTTTTGTAAATATTCAAGTTTGAATGTGAAATATGTAAATGCATAAGAATTCCGTGGTATGTATGTAAATTTCCCAAATTAATAATAATTACTAAGGGACTCTATTTTTTTTATATTTATTTTATTTTGTTTATATTTTGATTCAAAATAAAACAAATTTGGTAGTGATAGTTATTTTCAAAAACACTCGAAACATTCAAAAACTATTTTTGAGTATTTTTTAAAATAATGTGATTTGTTGTGGAAAAAAATAAATAAGAATACAAAATATTAAATGAAAAATAGCTAAAAATAATTTATAAATCAAGAAAATAAATATATTTTTTAATCTAATCATTATACTTAGGCATTTTAAGCATTCATATTAGAATATATTTATTTCATTTTTCATAAAATAATTTCACCCTCTTAAATAAATAATACTATTTTATTCATTTAAATTTTAAAAATTTATATATAATATTATATGCATCATAATTAAATTATTACTTGGGGGGTGACGCTCATTTAAAGATATAAGAAAGTAACATTAATAGTGCCTTAAACTGTTTATCATTAGAGTTGAGACATTAAGAGAATCAATTGAGATATTTGGATTTACAAAGTGAATTATATTAACCTCAAGAACCTATATAACTTATTTATGGTTCCTTAATAATTTAAAATCGATCACACATTTTTTATCAATGATTTATCACATATATGAAATAAAATTTGGAATGCTTTTCATGATTTTATTATAATTAAAAATCTAGTAATTTTTCATGATGAACATGTTTTAGTATTAAAAGCATTCACATAGTTTTTAATTGTTTGATAACTTATAAACACCTACAAAGCCGAATCCACACATGCTTAAGAACATTTAATTTATTTAGGGAACTTATTTTACTTGAACCCCAAAAATTGAATTAATATATGTTATTACACAATGTTACTCATTTAGTAACATTTTTATTGTTTCTCTTCAAAATTATATTTTCCTTTGATTTCTTTATTGGCACTCCTTAAAAAGAAAAGTAATTTTGTGTTAATAATTTGAGCTTTGCTTCCATGAATGGCGCACTAGAATATTTTGTGTAAGCTAAAAAATATTGTGATTTTTTCTTATATAATTTAAGTAATTTATTAATTTTGCAACTCAATAAATATTTTTACAAAATGCTTAAAAAATTTAAAATTTTGGTGATTTTGGCCCCTCTCAATAAAGAAATTGATTAAAAGATATAATATTTTTAAGGAAGAACTATCATTGACATGTAAGATTCTTGAATCCAAACTTTAAAGTGAATGTAAAACTTTTGGTCAATTAGTATAACTCATAGTTAATTTTATGCCACATATGGTTGAAGAAGCTTAAAATAGAATGCTTTCAATGTGAGTTATAAAATAGAAATGCTACATATATACAAGTCAATGTTGATACTATTTTAGCTTTCATTTATTTTTTTTAAAGCATATGATTGTTAAGAAAAAGATCACAATTAAACTTATTTTATTTATAATATGATGAAATACATAATGTTTGCACTCTCAAAAGTTTTACTAATCATAACAAAAGAATACAAAGTGAAACATACTTTTTCATTCTTATACATTGTCTTTGTTGATTTAGGAAAGTAATTTTCATAAGCCTAATTTATTTTGAATATTGTGGTTAAAAATGTTATACTTTACTTTTGAAATTGATTTTAATCAAGAAAGTTGAGTGTATTTTTGAAAGTTTGTTCAACCATTTATTTTATAAAAATAAATAAGAATAATTTCTTAATATTAAAATTTATTTTTATAAAGAAAAGAAATAAGTCAATTTTGAGATATATTTTTCTCTTAATCTTTTAATGATTATGGCTGAGATGAATTGTATGTTTTATGAAAACAATTTATCCATACTTTTATATGAATGAATATTGTTGAGATGAGTTCTTTTCTTAATAATTTTTTATGGCTTGCAAAATATTCCTCAAATTAGTACCATCTACTATTCTTTCTAATGATTTATCTTAAATGTCTTGAGAGTTATGTAATGATGATGATTAGATAAACAATAGTACATTGCTTTGGCTTTTATTATCATCAAAATATACTTTTTTCTATGATTTTTCCATATATGCCTCTTAGAATTCATCTTTTATCTTTTCTCAAATTTTTGTTTTGTACATTTTTTTTCATTAGGTTTTACTTCTTTGCATTTTGTCTCTTTTCTTATTTGATATTGTGTTGGGAGGATGCTTACTAAAGAAGTTTTAGATCAAGGTGTAATGCTTTATGTTCACTAATGACTTTACGCCTATCCATCCACTTTGAGTGAGTGGAACCAACATTAAGGGCTTATTTGAGGTAGCTGCAGTGGTATGAAAATGCAATGGTGAAATTATTATAGAAGAAACAGTTGTCTAAAAATATAATGGGTATTATAATTTTTATTTTAAAAAAGTCAAATCATAATTTTAGTAGCATTACACTCTACTAAAATATAAAACAAAGCTTCCCACCATAGCTTTTCAAAATGAAGCCATGATTCAATTATCCAAATGTCAATGCGTACATTTTGGCATCACACCACATCAATTATTGCCCCAAATAGAATCTAAGAATTTAAAGAGAATGAAATACACATTTTCCATTCATAGTGAATATATCCTTCACTTCTTGAAGAAGAATGAGGAACTAAACATTTATGATTGAAAAGAAATTTGTTTCTTTGATGAATATTTTGAGATAGGTTTAAAACATCTATTTTAATAAATAATTACTAAAATTTTAAAAAGATTTTATTTAGGTCCATCTAAGCTTTTGCCTAGTGCTTTCAATATTTTAAGGGAAATAAATTGGTTTCTTAAAGAATATAACATTATTATTTTATTAAATAAATCTAGTACATTTTAGAGTGTGATGCTTAGATTTTATCTACTTTTTTATGGTTAGATCTTGTTAGCCATTGAACATCGAAGGATTATCATGCTCTAATAGAAATTTAAGGAATAATTATTTCTTCATAATATTAAATAAGAGATGGAAGTTTTTGCCCATCACAACTCTTCAATCATAATAGAAATTGAGCTAAAGGCTTAGTTTATAGAAATAAGAATGATATTTGTCATTTAGAATGAAGGTGTTAAAGAAATTCTAAATTTAAAGATAGTTGACATCCTTAGCTATGACATGAAGGCACTAAGAAGATTTCCTTTTTATCTTAATACTAATAACCAAATTAAATCCAAAGAAGTACCCAAAAGTTAAACTAAAGTAAAGGCCAAAAAAGAATAGTTAGATTGAAATTAAGAGTATCTAAAATACATAGAAAGATTAAGAAATAATAAAAGAAAGATATTGAGATTATTCCTTTTAAGGTAATGTGCTAGAGTGGAAGAGTGAAGCTATATCTTAGTGGTAGACAAATAAAAATATAGTTAATATAAGTAGATGTAAGATAATATCCATCAAAGCATTAAGACAATAGCATTGCTAAATAATTTCAAAATAACAAAGCACTAAAAAAGAAAGATAAACTTTTGAAACTACTTTCAATATATTAAATTTATATTATTCATTTATATATATATATATATACATTTTCGTGAATATACATCACATTTTCATGCATTGAATATCCATATAATTTAAAAGATATCAAGAGGAGTCCATTGGGAAAATTTGAACAAATGGAAATGAATCTTTAGCTAAACTATCCAAATGTAACCGTTTAATGGATCAAATCCTTATGTTCATAAACCTTGACAAGAAATAAGAAGTTCTTCAAAAAAGCTTGTGTATTGAATTTAGGGAAACACTATTTTTTTAATACATGGGTTAAACTTGAATATACTTACTAACTAGAAGCTTTCAAACGTGTATCTTGAATATGAAAATATAACCTAAAGCTTTATAAACCTAAGCATGAATTTTTATCTTCTTATGTCTATATTTTATTTTAAATTGATTCTTGAAATTCTCTTTATCATCCAACACAATGATTGCACTAAATTGCATAAACTCTAGACATTTCTCCACTAGATTGAACATATATTGTATAGCTTATTGCATGGATAATGATTAATGCATTACATGATCACATTTGTAGAAAAGGGTAAATATATTTATGTGTTATATGATTAAACAAATGGATGGTGTAAATAAAGGTAAATCATTCTTCACCCTAGATTGTAGTGACAAAACTACTAAAATAAAGCTACCAAGCTAATCTTGTAAGAAGATAATCTTCTCAATTATAATTACACATACGATACTATTACCTTGTTCATTTTCATATGTTTTCATACATTGAAACACAAGAAATTCAAAAGATATCAAGACGAGAGCATTAACACATTAAAACTAAGGGGAATGAATCTTTAGCCAAAATCTCCAAGTGTTTGAACCCATCAATTGTTAAAATCTTCATATGCATGAACCTTGTCAAGGAGAATGAACCTTCATCTTCAATTATGGATGAACCTAATGTTCATAAAAAATTAAGATATGAATCTAATTTTAGAAGACATGGTCAAGCACTCAAATTTATATCTTTATTTTATCCAAATAAACTCATTTTGAATGCATTTCACAAGAGAATTTCTTGTCCAACACTAAATATTAATTTACTAATTTTCTACCATGCACATGAAATCCAATGAATATTGATATATTATGCCACTAACATGCACCCATAACAGATGAGATACTTTTTGACTAACTATATATGCAAATTAGAACGTGCATACAATTAATTAAAACATGTATAAACTTAACATCCTAAATGCCCAATGAGATACTTATAATATGTTGCTCTACTTAATAGATGTGTGTATGTGTTGATATCCAATGTGTGCATGTGAAGAAAATTTTTTCTAAATTTTGTGACATTTATTTCAATAAGCTTATCATATTTATTTTGTGTGTGTCTATATATATATATATATATATTGATTAGAGGAAAAATATTACACATGATTGAGAGTTTTAATTAGTAATTATGATAAGTAGGAGCTCTTTTGATTGAATTTCAAATATTTTATAATAGCATAAAGATACTACAAAAATAATGCAACTTATCAATATTCTTACAATAAAAAATAAATTCTTAGAATCAAAATTTCATAAATAATTTAGTATAGCTTTTTAATGATGTTATTGCTTGATGAATTAGAAGATGCAATCTTATTCTTAAAATTCCTCAATTTTTAAGCTAAATTTATTTTTTCTTGCTTAATTTATTCACATAAATGTTTCTCTTATAAAATTTTCATATTATTATAGGCATTTCCTATTTTTGATAAAACTTTTTTATTCCTTTATTACAAAATAATTACCAAACTTACTGAGTAGAAGCTCAATTAATGAATCGTGAAGAGTTCTCCTGCCTTAACACAAATATGGTAAAAAGCAAAATCATACAATTAATCCATTTGAAACATAGTTAAAGAAAAAAGGCAATATGTTGTGGCTCATTATTGCGTGCACAATGAAACTATTACAAATTCATTCAAATAATTTATTGTAGTGCTTATTAATTATTTACATAAATAAATTTATGTGTGCATTAACTTCTCATCTTCATAGAATTTACTCGTTATGATTAAACTAAAAGTATAAATAAATGAGAAGTTAGTCGAACAGTAGCTGTTTTTTGCACGCTATTGCCTTCCCTGAAAAGGATTAAGTATTAGCAAAAAGAATAAAAGATCCTACTTGCCTTCTTCCTGATGTAGTTAGCTTTAAAATCTTTTTTTTTTTCTTCCATATTTATCACATCCAATTGCAACGATTTGGAACAGGATTGGTTAACTGCTGAATCAAATATTAGACCACGAGGGGGGCGGGCTATCTGACTCTTTAATCAATATTAATTATAAAGGCTTCCACCATCACCATTACAATTTTCATATTTATCACAAATTTAATCTGCTTCTAGTTGGTTCAAATACTAAACATTTTCTTCTCTTTATTCTTATCATTAATATATTTTTTTTGTTGCATATCATTAATAATTTAGAAAATCATCTTCACAAATAATAATTCTTCAGCAGGATATATCTGATGTCTCTGCATAATGAACAAGCATATAAGAATAACTTCCTAAAAAAGAAAAAAATGAGCCAACTCAAGGCTTATACGAGCCTCACAACCATTTATAAAGTCACAAAAGAATCAAGAACATAGAACCTCACTTCCTTCCAAAGCGAAGCATATTTGCATGCCTTTGCTCCAATATTCGCGCCATGTGAGAATTAATAAACTAGGAGGCGGCACTTAGGCAAGTCAAAAGGTCTACCACTTTACAACAGATCTTTCCAAATTTTAAGATAGAATAAGCTATTGTCAATCGCCTGAAGATTATATTCACAGCCGTTGCATGTGCCCAATCAAATTCCCTTGCCTTTTGGTTCCATACAAGGGACCAAGACTCACACTCTTCCCTCTCTTTTTGACACTTCCACACCATTCATGTGTAAAAATTTCCCTTAGGGAGCAAAAGTAGATTCTATACCATCCTTTAACCCACTCACACTCATATATATATATATATATTAGTCTCACCAGCATTCATTTCTACAGATCAGATTATTAATTGCATAGTCTTCTTACTTGGTTTAGCATTTGCTTAGTTGAAAGCTTCTTTTGGTAGTTAATAATGTCGAGGGATCCTATAGTTGTTGGTAGTGTTGTCGGTGATGTCCTGGACCCGTTCACAAGGTTGGCATCGATGAACGTGATCTATAACAACAAGAAAGTTACCAATGGTTCAGAACTGAAGCCGTCGATGGTAGCGAGGAGCCTCGTGTGGAGATAGAAGGATGCGATATTAGGACATATTATACGCTGGTGAGTAGTTTAATTAGTTGATGTTTTGTTGAATTTATAATTGGAGTTAAGTACAGATTACTGATGCTGGTGGGTTGATCATGGTACTGTTTATCAACTATGAAAACAATGGCATCCAAGTAAGAGAGTTGGAAAGCTAGGAATGTGAGAGTGATACGTCAGTAGAATGACAAATTAAACATCCAATATAAAGCTGTGAAGCGATTTACAATAATATAGAGATCAAGAAGGTGTTTCTGAATCGAACTACATAATGCTTCATCGGCAAAACCAAAGGGATACGTATTGAATTTCTTTTCCTTTTTTTCCTTTGCCTTACCCTTATCAATGTTTCCATGGAAAGCAAATTTGTCGCATTATTTATACAATAGAACTGAAAATTAATGGAAGGAGATTAACTATGAGATGCTTTGCTGAAAATGGAAATGGCAATTTACAAGAAAATTATCTTCATTTTTAACGGAAAATGATGATAGTAGATTAACTCAATTTAACTGCTGTTCTAGGTGATGATTGATCCTGATGCCCCTAGCCCCAGTAATCCAACAACGAGAGAGCTCTTGCTCTGGTGAGAACCTCTTCTTCTCTTATTTGTTAACCACAATGTTTTGAAGTTACATATTACTCCAATCTTATGAAGTATTTGCTTTTCCTAAATTACTTAGGCAGTTTAATCATGAAAGTGCATGAAGAATCATTATCTTAACACTAAAATGCAATATGTGTTTATGTACGTTAGTTTCAATTAGCAGCTGTACTAATTTCTATCAGACGGCCGTGTTGCCGTCTCCCGTCTCCTGCAGTCGCCAACTTCCTACTCTATCTAAAAATTCCTAATTTAAACTAGTTGTAATTTGACATTACCATCAATTCGAGATGACCTGTCTGAAAACAAAAAGATACGGCTTCTCGCCGACGATCCACGTCCGACGAAACCACCCTGTTCGCCGCCGCGCCGTTGCCCCCCTCTCCGTTCCGCTCCACAGTCGTCTACGCCATGGCAACGGCGACTCTAATGAAGAGGAGCCACGGGAGTCGTTATTCATGAAGGAGCTGAAGAGGGGCAAGTACAGACAGGCCCAGGAAGATGTTGCGAGTGAGCTGCGAGAGCTTTGTACAGACTTTAATAGCCAGCATTGAGCGTCTGATTCCAAGGGCAAAGTTGCCAATGGGAGAAAATATTACGTCGAGTCCGTAGCTTCGTGGACTCAATCCATGTATCCGTTTTTTTCCGTTTTAGCGATTAACGGGCGATGGAGCGAGACGAGGCGTTTTCGCGTTACACTTCCCAGCGACCCGGCCGTACGTCGTTGGAATGCGGGAGGAATTTAAAAAAATATATGAATATTTAGGGTTTAGGTTTAGTTTTATCGGGCAAAAGCTAAGAAGAGAAATAGAAAATCTCATTTCCTTTTACAAAGAACCATGAAGATGGAGAAACGTTGAAGAAATAGCCAATTTAGGCGAGGATGTATTAAATAGAAATTCATGTAATGTTTTCAATTTTTTACATATTCGTATGTCAAGAGAATATGTTCATTACATTCCATTAAAAATTTGGATGCTTTTTGTTGAGTTTTACTTTTAGTATTTTTTTATCTCAGTACCTCTTTGGAGGTCTGAGATAATTTATGACCTTTTTCTAGTTTATTTTGTCTGTTTATTGAGATTATGTTTAGGGCATTTCAATGGAAGCATTTGGAGGCATTTTGGATGGTTTCGGGGTATTTTTTATTTGTACTCTGTGTACCTCTTTGGGGTACATAGCATTTAGGACTTATTTTCCAGTTTATTTTGTCTACTTGTTTTGATTATGTTTAGGGCATTCCAATGGAAGCATTTGGATCGTTTGGATGATTTGGGGATATTTTTGCATGTACTCTCTCTCTTTGGAGGTACAAATAATTTATGACCTTTTTCCAGGTTTATTTGTCTACTTCTTATGATTATGTTTAGGGCATTCAATGAAAGCATTTGGAGATTGTTTGGATGGTTTACGTGGGGTATTTGTCTGTACTCTGCTCTCCTCTTTGGAGTGAGATCATTTATGACCTTTTTCCAGTTATTTTGTGCTTTATTGAGATTATGTTTAGGACATTCCAATGGAAGCATTTGAAGGCAGTTTGGATGGTTTCTGGGTGGTATTTTTTATTTGTACTCTCTGTACCTCTTTGGAGGGTACAGATCATTTATGACCTTTTTCTAGTTTATTTTACCTACTTCTTATTTTTATGTTTATGACATTCCAATGGAAGTATTTGGAGACTATTTGGATAGTTTCTGGGTGGTATTTTACATCTGTACTCTATGTACCTCTTTGGAAGGTACAGATAATTTATCACAAGTTTACCTTTATATTATGCTGAGTGTTTTTGAGGAGAATGCATAGAATATCACACATCTTTGTAAGAAATCATCAACATGTTCTTCATGCAGAATTTAACTCGAGCTCCATCAATCGGTCGGTGAAGGCTAAGTCGATGATGGATATTATTTCAGGAAAATATTTTGATGCATGACATTATGTACTTTTGTGTTCTTTGACTGTACAATCTTTTCTGTAATTCTTTAGAGCCCCTTGTAATCATTGGACTGTAGCAATAAATATATTTTGCATCTGTACCTCTATGTATTCTAGAGATAATGTTCATTACATTCTAGTTCAGGCAATTTGAAAGATGTTTGAATGATTTCTGGGTATTTTTTTGCATCTGTACTCTATGTACCTCTTTGGAGGTACAGCATTTATGGCCTTTTTCAGTTTATTTTATTTATTGAGATTATGTTCATTATATTACAATGGAAGCAATCACTTGGATGGTTTTGGGGGTATTTTGCATCGTACTGTGTACTTCTTTGGAGAATTTATTTATTTTTATTTATTTTTTGTTTATTGAGATTATGTTCATTACATTACAATGGAAGCAATCTGGAAGCTGTTCCAATGATTTTTGGGGGGTATTTTTTGCATCTACTCTCTCTTTGGAGGTATAGATCATTTATGACCTTTTTTTCAGTTTATTTTGCCTACTTCTTATGATTATGTTTAGGGCATTCCAATGAAAGTATTTAGAGACTGTTTGGATAGTTTCTGGGTAGTATTTTGCATCTGTACTCTCTGTACCTCTTTAGAGGGTACAGATCATTTAGAGCTGACTTTTTTCAGTTTCTTTTGGCCTAATTATTGAGATTATATTTAGGGCATTCCAATAGAAGCAATTTGAAGGCTGTTTGAATGGTTTCTGGGGATTGTTTTTGCATCTGTACTCTCTGTACCTCTCTTGAGGGTACAGATCATTTATGATCTTTTTTTCCAATTTATTTTCTCTGTTTATTGAGATTATGTTCATTACATTATAATGGAAGCAATCTGGAAGCTGTTTGGATAGTTTATGGGGGGTATTTTACATCTGTACTTTGTGTATCTCTTTGGAGGGTATAGATCATTTATGACCTTTTTTTCAGTTTATTTTCCTACTTCTTATTATCATGTTTAGGGCATTCCAATGGAAGCATTTGGAGGCAATTTGGATGGTTTTTGGGTGATATTTTACATATGTACTCTATGTACCTCTTTGGAGTACGATCATTTAGTGACTTTTTTTTTTTGGCTATTGAGATTATATTTAGGGCATTCCAATGGAAGTAATTTGAAGGCTATTTGAATGGTTTCTGGGAGTTATTTTTGCATATGTACTCTTTGTACCTCTCTTGAGAGTACAAATCATTTATGACCTTTTTTTCCAGTTTATTTTGTCTATTTATTGATATTATGTTCATTACATTACAATGGAAGCAATCTGGAAGCTGTTTGGATAGTTTATGGGGGGTATTTTGCATCTGTACTCTCTGTACCTCTTTGGAGGGTACATATCATTTATGACCTTTTTTCTAGTTTATTTTATCTGTTTATTGAGATTATGTTTAGGGCATTTCAATGGAAGCATTTGAAGGCTGTTTGAATGGTTTCTTGGGGGTATTTTGCATCTGTACTCTCTGTACCTCTTTGGAGGGTACAGATCATTTATGACCTTTTTTTCTAGTTTATTTTGTCTGTTTATTGAGATTATGTTCATTACATTACAATGGAAGTATTCTGGAAGCTGTTTGGATGGTTTATGGGGGGTATTTTGCATCATACTGTACCTCTTTGGAGGTCAGATTTATGACCTTTTTTCTAGTTTATTTTATCTGTTTATTGAGATTATGTTTAGGGCATTTCAATGGAAGCATTTGAAGGTTGTTTGAATAGTTTCTTGGGGGTTATTATATAATTAAATGTTATAAGTTATCTCTTTCGGACAAGTTTCATTATAATTATAACAGAATTAAATTATTCATATTATAATGAGACAAAAAAATACTATTTTTTATAATAGATTAACTTATTTTATTTTTGTTTCAGCTAAGTAAATAAACAAGTCAGTCTGATAAGGTTCAAGTTAATATTTTTAAAAAAGGGATTATCTTTTTATGCATTAATTTTATGCATTAATCCCTAATTTAATTTTATGCATTAATTTTATGCATTCTTCTGCATAATATTTATTTTATGCATTCGGTTGCATTAATTTTATGCATTATGCTCATAAAAAATGACCATACCATAAAAAATGCTTTTAAATGCAGTTTTCTTTCAAGAAATCTGACCCAAAACCAAATCCATACGATCAAAAGATGATTCTTTGGATTAAAATATCATCCTAGAGTAAAATATCGGAAATTAAACTATGAAATGAGAGAAAAGAAGTTACAAAAGCGGTAAAATATCAACCCGGATCCATAAAGCGATCCATTCACTTCAAAAATAGCTAAGTAAGTATTGACCACCAATGCATTATACAAAATCCTATATCAAACTAAATCTATTGTTCTCATTTTGGATTTTTGATCCCAAACAAAATATAGTAGCGAACTTCGATAAATATATTCATCTTCTTTGGCCAATCACGGTGGTCTACCTCCACTGGAGGTTTTGATTCTTCTCCATGTATTTGCAGACAAACATTCCGCAGTCGACACAATTTTCTTGGACTGGTATCCCACTAAACATTTCGATTGGCCATTTTTTGGGATCACTCGCAAAAGACTGGCCAGCATCTTCAACAAGTAATTTGATCTGAATAGCCAGAACATAATCTCAATAAGTTGGCCCAGAAAAAGAAATAGTTAAGAAGAACCAAATTTGAAAATTGTTCTTACAATCTCAGAAAGAATGCTCTTATGGGTTGGTTTGGGTAATGAGTCGTAAAAATATCAAGCCCCTGACTTAATATGCCCAACCAAGAGTATCCAGTGCTGATAATCTATAACTGGCAGTAAGATTAACTTCGACTCGACACCTTGTCTGCGATGACATCTTTGGATGAACATTTTGCTTTCCGTCTTTAAGCCGTACCTGGCATAACTCTGCAGGAAAAGAAGAGAACGATTATACATTATAGCTTTTATCTAAACAAACAAGAACTGAATCATAATACCCAACATTCCTATGGGGTAACATACCCAATGCAAGCATGAAATGTACAAATAGGGGACATCTGACCCGGACGGTAATACTTCTGGTAAGAAGGCGAAGGCATCAATGTGTGCATCGAGAGATATTGATCTCGTGACTCATCGATCGCCCGCCGTGCAATAATGATATTCCTAAGAATCGTATCACCCGAGTAATAAAGATTTTAAAGTGATCTTAATTAAACGAATAGGTTATTTTATGTATGAAGCAGCTGATTGAGGATTGACTTACTTGTCCTCGAATCGGGAGCATGACGTGTCAATAAGATCGAGCATCGGCTTAGGCAAAATAGCTCTGGATGAGAACTCAACAACATGAAGTGCCTCGATGCACGCATGAAATTCGATGATGAAAGTTAGTGATGAAGAGCTAGATTCACTATGAATAAAGGATCGATCTACTAAGATGATTCATACCTTGATGCTCCTCCACGCGATAGCGGTCTGGGTTATCGACCTTTCTTATCATCTTTGCAAACCTATAAAAAAATTTAGTGAAATCTATTTATATTATCTCAAATTTAAAAGAAAGTAACTTAATACCTCTCTGGCTTCTCATCTTGAGTGGAGGCCACCACATCACTTACTCTTGCTCGTGACTTCCTATAAGTGTGTGTGAAGGGGGAACTAATAGCTTTCCTCTTCCTTATCTGCCGAGCTTTCACACCACGCTCAATGCTGTCGATTACAGGTTTCGGAGCATCGTCATGTGTAGTGGCGGCCTCCACAAGAACTTCACCTACAGTCAATTCCACATGGGCTTCCCCGTTGGAAGTATCCAACTCCACAGTGGAAGCTCCTGTGGTAGCCTCCACAAGAGCTTCCTCTACGGTACCCTCCTCAGGGGCTTTCCAAGTGGTTGCCTCCCCAGGGGTACCCTCCACAGGGGAAGCTCCTGTGGTAGCCTCCTCAAGAGTTTCCCCTATGGTGACCCCCACAGGAACCTCCCCCACACTTGGGGTGGTAGGACCCCACTGTCTGGCAAGAACTTCCTTGATAGCAACAACCCGTAAATCAAGCCCATCCATCCTCTCTGTCATTGTTGCATGAAAAGACGATACTGTATCTTTCAAGTCCACAAACACAAGTATCCTCTCCACAAAAACTGTGGGGTAGTAGTAGAGAGGCGGCTAGATACACTAGACTGGGGAGAATATCGAGGAGAGACATATGGAGAGTCAGTGGGCTGTAGTGGACTTAAAATGGGACTGCTATCGGGCTCAACATGTGTAGATTGTTGGGCAGGGGACATTGACTGAAGGAGTCAGTTCTCTTCTTCTAATATGTCCTCGAATGAAAGGCAGACCTGTGATAAACCGATAAGAAAATGTGAAGACATACAACATAAATAAAGACATTATTATATAAACTAAGTGATGTTATTATATGTCACTTGGTGTCCTCCCAAACCAGTGAAAGTATTATTTGGAAACTCTATTTTTGCCCATCACAGCATCCAAAGAGGTACACAGAGTACAGATGCAAAATACCACCCAGAAACCATCCAAATTGCCTCTAAATACTTCCATTGGAATGCCCTAAACATAATCTCAATAAAGAGGCAAAATAAACTGGAAAAAAGGTCATAAATGCTCTGTACCCTCCAAAGAGGTACAGTCTGAATCAAATAACACCCGGTCATCCAAAGCGCCTCCAAATGCTTCCATTGGAATGTCCTAAATATAATCTCAATAAGTAGACAAAATAAAGCGGAAAAAAGTCATAAATGATCGTACTCTCCAAAGTGCAGTCTGATGCAAAATACTCCCAAGAAACCATTCAAACAGCCTTTAAATTGCTTCTATTGGAATGTCCTAAATATAATCTCAATAATTAGGCCAAAAGAAACTGAAAAAAGTCAGCCATAAATGATCTGTACCCTCCAAAGAGATACAGAGAGTATAGATGCAAAAATAACTCCCAGAAACCATCCAAACTGCCTCCAAATGCTTCCATTGGAATGCTCTAAATATAATCTCAATAAACAGACAAAATAAACTGGAAAAAATGTCATAAATGATCGTACCTCAAAGAGGTACAGTCTGAGATGTAAAATACCACCCATCATCCAAACTACCTCCAAATGCTTCCAGAATGCTTTAAACATAATCTCAATAAGCGCAAAATAAAGCGGAAAAAAGGTCATAAATGCTCTGTACCCTCCAAAGAGGTACATAGAGTACAGATGAAAAAAATACCCAGAAACCATCCAAACTGCCTCCAAATGCTTCCATTGAAATGCTCTTAACATAATCTCAATAAACAGACAAAATAAACTGGGAAAAAAGGCCATAAATGATCTATACCCTCAGGAGAGGTGCAGAGAGTACAGATGCAAAAACAACCCCAGAAACCATTCAAATAGCCTTCAAATTACTTCCATTGGAATGCCCAAAATATATTCTCAATAATTAGGCCAAAAGAAACTGAAAAAAGTGAGCCCTAAATGATCTGTACCCTCCAAAGAGATACACAGAGTATAGATGCAAAACACCACCCAGAAACCATCCAAACTGCCTCCAAATGCTTCCATTGGAATGCCCTAAATATAATCTCAATAAACAGGCAAAATAAATTGGAAAAAAAGATCATAAATCTCAGTCTCCAAATATTATTTCATAAACAGAAGTAGGCAAAATAAACTAGAAAAGGTCATAAATTATCACCCTCCAAAGAGTGCAGAGAATGCAGATGCAAAATACCCCGAAACCATCCAAAGCGGTCTCCAAATGCTTCCATTGGAATGCCAACATAATCAAAACAAGTAGGCAAAATAAATTGAGAAAAGAAGTCCCTAAATGCTCTGTACCCTCCAAAGAGGTACACAGAGTACAAATAAAAATACCCCCCAGAAACCATCCAAAATGCCTCCAAATGCTTCCATTGAAATGCCCTAAACATAATCATAAGAAGTAGGCAAAATAAATTGAAAAAAAAGGTAATAAATGATCCAAAGAAGTAGAGAGTCTGAATGCAAAATACCCCAGAAACCATCCAAACACTCTCCAAGTGCTTCCATTGGAATGCCTAAACATAATCATAAGAAGTAGGCAAAATAAAGCTGGAAAAGAAGTCTATGCTGTACCCTCAAAGAGGTGCAGAATCTGAATCTAAAAAACTCGAAATCATCCAAATCAAATTGCTTACATTTGAATATAATGAACATAATCTCAAGCAGGCTAAGAAAGCTGGAAAAAAGCCTTAAATGCTATGCACCTCAAGAGACAAAGAATCTGACTAAAATAACATATAAAAAAAACCAATCTTTCACTAGGCGGTGAGAAAACGAGTAAACCTAAATTCATTAAAGTTCGAGAATGCATGTAAATACCTCATGTAGTCACCTACAATACCTCAAATTTTGATTTGCTATATCAGCGGTCGGACGTCGTCGAGAGCGGAGCTAAGCTGAGAATAAATCTTTCGTCGAAAAGAAAGCCCTAAAGCGATTACGTGACGAGGAATGTCGAACGTCGGTAATGTTTCTGTCCGACAAACTATATATACACCGGATGGCGAAAACTTCAATACGAGACTTTTCCGATACAATCTTGGGCCACCGTCGATGTACTTTGCGGAGGAAAATGGCATGGAGGTAGAAGGTATAATAATTTCGATTCTCACATATGGGCATGTATACGAATAACTATATGGAAGACTTTAAATCTAATCATCAAAATATCATCTTGTTTTATAACTTTGTTCTTGCTAAGCATTACTTTTTTTTGATAATTTTACATATTTATTTGATGTATTTTTATTTATTTTTTAAAATAAGTTAATAATATTATTTTAAAAAAATATTCTACATCTACATAAAATAATCATGCATAGAGTAAGAAAACCACTGTTAATGAATGTCATTATTGCATGAAGGTATGCTGCTAGTGGATGGACTTGACTTGTCTAAGACTGAATTATCGAGAGGCATGCAACTAATTGTTTCAGACGGCATGACAGAGTAGAAGAACACATTTGCCTTCCTCTCCTCCACTTTCTTATTTATATTTCATACTATATACTGAAGAAATAATTTCCATATTTAATATTGTGTTTTAAAGTCCTTTCAATGGTTACTGAAATAGCTTAGTAGTGCTGTAAGAATACTCTGGTTGTAGCTTAAATGTATAAAGGCTGGCAATAAAGGGCCTTCTGTTTGTTAAAAAAGGATTATAAAGCTGCTTTAATCATCTGATTTTCAATTGAAGCTCAACTTCTCAGAAGATCACAATCTTATAGATACTATTGGTTACAATTATAGTGAAATAATGGTGAAACAAAATAAAAATACTGGCTATGGTTTTGAGAGGCGCAAAAGTTTCAAAAGCATTCAGGGATGGTTCAGCCATATAAAACAGCAGAAATAAGCATAGCATCCATTAATATAAAAAAAAATACCAAAAATGTTGACCTCATGCATCATCATAAAGTATCATGATAAATTTGGCTTGAACGGATCGATCGAAATGAAATATACATCCAATCAGATATTTCTTCCTAATATTTCTCAGAATCAAAATCGATCATATATATATTTTTTTGTGCTATTGATCTATGGAGAAGATAAATCTTTATATTTGGAGAACGCATATTTAAACAATCTCTATTCATAAAGTTTATCATTAAAACGTTAACATCAATCATCAAATGAGAATATTTATGATCAATTTCGATTTTATGTGAGTGACAAAATAAACAAATAGGCGTATTTATTTATTTGAGCATTAATTTGTCAAAATATTTATATGTTTATTAAAAATGAGATACTCGATATGTCCAAAATATAAAGAAAAATAATACTTAGATTAGACATCCATTTTACATACTGTAACAAATTAATGTGAAATGGATAATTACCTAAGTATGCGAATTTATGATATAAAATTTGAGATACATGAATAATGATGAACCATACAAAAAAAAAATTGAGAAAGAAATCATAAAAGGAATAAAATTAAACACACTAGAATTAAAGCTAAAGTTAAAGTTAATTTATGTTAAATATTTAATGCAAGTATTTTTATTATTATTATTATTTATGAAAATCAAATTAAGTTGTATTAAATTGAAATTAAAATTAATACGCATGTTTAAGTTATCAGTTATTATATACATTATAAAATTGAATTAAATTAAATTCATGACTTGAAGTAAAAAAATTAAATCTAATCTCCTTGAATGAAACATAAATCTAAGATTGATAAGATGCAATGGACTTTACAATTTATTGGGCTATGAGAGTTTCACGGGCTTTTAACTGAAATACATATATTATGCATTGAAACTTTATTAAACAGCTCATTCACGTGATCCTGATTTTCTGAGATTTCACACGCTGCTCTGGTTGCCTCGTATTATCATCCGTCAGTCTTTTCCTCATCAAAATAAAAATAAAAAATAATTCAAAGTGAGAACTAGAAGCACTGAACAGATCTCCAGATTATCGGTTCCGTCTTCTGCATAATTCTCTCTAATTTTCACTGCTCTCTCTTCAGCTCTTATTTTTCCTTGCGTTGATTTTAAACTGAGCCCCTCGTCTTTGATCAGTCAACCCACCAACCCCCACACTCTCTATCAGCAGCAAGTCTCTACCACCGAACTCCTTTCTCATGCTAAAGAAAGCAATCACTCTCACCTCAATTCAAAGTCAAGCGACTTAAGAAGACAACAGCTGCTCTCTCTTCTTGATGCTCATCGTCAACCTGAGCTCCAGCCGTTCCACCATCTTCTCTTCTCACTACTCCATTTTTCTTGGGCTGTCTTCATTTATCTTGGGTTGTCTTCAACTGTAAGCCCAGTTAGCACAGTGGACAATATAGCCACTCCTGCTTCATCCTAGTAGCTTAGCCGAGATCCAACAACTGCTCCATCTCTCGCATTTCCATTTTTTTTCACCCATACTCTCCATGTCAGCTAGCCAGCCACCGAACTCCAGCACTTCAAGCCATCCGTTTCATCTTCACGTGAATCTCCAAATCCATTCCTCCTCGCCGTCCAATCATGTCATGTGCCGAGCTCAGCTATGTTTTTTTTTTTTGATGACGAGATGTCACGATCCATTCATTATGGATATGATTTGGACGTAGTAATCCAGGCGGCGCAGCGATCGAGTGTGCTATCGCTTTTTTCACAAAGGTAGATCCGTCTGAAGAGAATTGAACATAAATTAAGTGCAGCTACATTCTCCCTCACCAACCGAGCTAAATATGGTGGGTTCTCAGCTATGTTCTCTTCTCCATTTCACGTGAGCTGGCAGCACACCTCAAGCAACAGCAAATCTCAGCTCTCCCTCTCTTTTTCTCTCTCTCTCTCTCTCTCCATCTCGGATCCAGAGAGAAACAAAAAAAAAGAAAATTTTCTTCATGATTTCTCCACAGCAAATCCCACCATCTCTCTTTCTCTTTCTCCTGCTCTCTCTCTCTCTCTCTCTCTCTCTCTCTCTCCCTCTTGCCATGAGTTGTAGGAAAAATATAAATAAAGAAGAAATAAGAAAATCTCTCTCTCTCTCCGATTCAACAAAATAGAAAACAAAGAAAAGAGAAAAAAATTTAAACAAAATGAAAATATTATATATATATATATATATATATATATATTTGCAGGTTTTCTCGCCCATTTCGTTGCTCATTTTTGCAAAAAATATAATGTATTGTGATAAATTATAATATTATAAAATTTAAGTACTGTACACGCCTCTTGGCGTGGCAGAAAAATTTGCTATTTTGTGCAGGTCAAAGATCCTATACGTATCTTTCTTGAGGCGATAGGATGGCTATCGATGCTCACACCACTCATCTGGCTTTTTGGCGTGGTGATCGAACATGTTCTCGTCGACTCCGCGGAAGGTGATGCGAGAATCTTTGTCATATCAGAAAAATACATATACAGAGACTTAAATTTCACTAAGTGAATAAACCTATTAAATATATATATGTTTGCGGTTTTCTATTTTCGTTGCTCATTTTGCAAAAAAATATAATGTATTGTGATAAATTATAATATTATAAAATTTAAATCAGTACCGCTCTTGGCGTGTGAGAAAAAATGTGTTATTTTGTGCGGTCAAAGATTCTATAATCATCTTTCTTGAGGCGATATGATGACGCTCTTGGCCTTGATGCTTTCCTTTACTTATACAGGTTTTGGCGTGTGATCAGAACATGTTCTCGTCATAACTTTCAATATATTAAATTTATATTATTCATTTTTTTTTTGCATATATATATATATATATATATATATATATATATATATATATATATATATATATATATATATATATATATATATATATATATATCACATTTTCATGAATATACATCACATTTTCATGCATTGAATATCCATATAATTTAAAAGATATCAAGAGGAGTCCATTGGGAAAATTTGAACAAATGGAAATGAATCTTTAGTTAAACTATCCAAATGTAACCGTTTAATGGATCAAATCCTTATGTTCATAAACCTTGGCAAGAAGTAAGAAGTTCTTCAAAAAGGCTTGTGTATTGAATTTAGGGAAACACTATTTTTTTAATGGATTAAACTTGAATATACTTACTAACTAGAAGCTTTCAACGTGTATCTTGAATATGAAAATATAACCTAAAGCTTTATAAACCTAAGAATTTTCATCTTCTTATGCCTATATTTTATTTTAAATTGATTCTTGAAATTCTCTTTATCATCCAACATAATGATTGCACTAAATTGCATAAACTATAGACATTTCTCTACTAGATTGAACATATATTGTATAGCTTATTGCATGGATAAATTAATGCATTACATGCTCACATTTGTAGAAAAGGGTAAATATATTTATGTGTTATATGATTAAACAAATGGATGGTGTAAATAAAGGTAAATCATTCTTCACCCTAGATTGTAGTGACAAAACTACTAAAATAAAGCTACCAAGCTAATCTTATAAGAAGATAATCTTCTCAATTATAATTACACATGATACTATTACCTTGTTCATTTTCATATGTTTTCATACATTGAAACACAAGAAATTCAAAAAAATATCAAGGCGAGCATTAAACACATTAAAACTAAGGGGAATGAATCTTTAGCCAAAATCTCCAAGTGTTTGAACCCATCAATTGTTAAAATCTTCATATGCATGAACCTTGTCAAGGAGAATGAACCTTCATCTTCAATTATGGATGAACCTAATGTTCATGGATGCATCTAAAATTAAGATATGAATCTAATTTTAGAAGACATGGTCAAGCACTCAAATTTATATCTTTATTTTATCCAAATAAACTCATTTTGAATGCATTTCACAAGAGAATTTCTTGTCCAACACTAAATATTAATTTACTCACAATTTTCTACCATGCACATGAAATCCAATGAATATTGATATATTATGCCACTAACACGCACCCATAACAGATGAGATACTTTTTGACCAACTATATATGCAAATTAGAACGTGCATACAATTAATTAAAACATGTATAAACTTAACATCCTAAATGCACGTAGATACTTATAATATGTTGCTCTACTTAATAGATGTGTGTATGTATTGATATCCAATGTGTGCATGTGAAGAAAATTTTTTCTAAATTTTGTGACATTTATTTCAATAAGCTTACCATATTTATTGTGTGTGTGTATATATATATATATATATATATATATATTGATTAGAGGAAAAATATTACACATGATTGAGAGTTTTAATTAGTAATTATCCTAGTAGGAGCTCTTTTGATTGAATTTCAAATATTTTATAATAGCATAAAGATACTACAAAAATAATGCAACTTATCAATATTCTTATAATAAAAAATAAATTCTTAGAATCAAAATTTCATAAATAATTTAGTATAGCTTTTTAATGATGTTATTGCTTGATGAATTAGAAGATGCATTCTTATTCTTAAAATTCCTCAATTTTTAAGCTAAATTTTTTTTTCTTGCTTAATTTATTCACATAAATGTTTCTCTTATAAAATTTTCATATTATTATAGGCATTTCCTATTTTTGATGAAACTCATTTAATAAATTAGAGAGGGGTGTTGTATACACTCACCCATGCAACTAGATTCACTCCCAGCGTTCGGAATTATCAATAGCTCTCCTTCCTGTGATTAGCTCCAACACTCCAAATGTAAATATCTGAATTTCGTCAATTGCCCGGTCATCGCATACTGCGCAATATCCGTAAGTACCATCACTCCACAGTAGACATGGGTATTATCACCAGAGGCGAGCTTAAGCCAAACCAAAATCGATAACTTTGGATGATAGCCATCTCAGAGTAAAATGTTCGAGCATTTAGATCACGATATATATTGGAGGTGGCTTTATCATGTATACTCAAGCCCTTTGGCCGCACTATTTTCATTTCTATTCCAATCAAGCTTCCTTTGTGGAGTAAGATCGTGGCATTAGATGAATGAGATAAATACAAATTTTAAATTCAAATAAGCATGAACAACAATCTACCTAGGGCTCTATTTGGCCAATTGAATATAGAAATCATGCTTTAAGAAAATAAAGTTCATTTTTCACTTATTTAATCTATGAGTCCAAGAGAATTCATCGTCCAAGAAATTTAGGTGTCTGTTTGAGTTTTAAAGCAATACTAATTTCAAAATTCATTCAATTAAATAATAAAATCTGGTAAATTTCATTATTTTTCAAAATGTGATTTTCGACAACAATGACAGAATCTAGCAACATCAATGCTAACTTGAATTTCCACATATTTTATGTGAGAAAAAAAATTATCATATTTGAGGGCTTTTGAAGCTGTTTGTAGAGTTTAAAATTAATAATAATTACTAAGGGACTCTATTTTTTTATATTTATTTTATTTTGTTTATATTTTGATTCAAAATAAAACAAATTTGGTAGTGATAGTTATTTTCACAAACACTCGAAACATTCAAAAACTATTTTTGAGTGTTTTTAAAAATAATGTGATTTGCTGTGGAAAAAAATAAATAAGAATACAAAATATTAAATGAAAAATAGCTAAAAATAATTTATAAATCAAGAAAATAAATATTTTTTTAATCTAATCATTATACTTAGGCATTTTAAGCATTCATATTAGAATATATTTATTTCATTTTTCATAAAATAATATCACCCTCTTAAATAAATAATACTATTTTATTCATTTAAATTTTAAAAAATTTATATATAATATTATATGCATGATAATTAAATTAGTACTTGGGGGGTGACACTCATTTAAAGATATAAGAAAGTGACATTAATAGTGCCTTAAAGTGTTTATCATTAGAGTTGAGACATTAAGAGAATCAATTGAGATATTTGGATTTACAAAGTGAATTATATTAACCTCAAGAACCTATATAACTTATGTATGGATCCTTAATAATTTAAAATCGATCACACATTTGTTATCAATGATTTATCACATATATGAAATAAAATTTGGAATGCTTTTTTGATTTTATTATAATTAAAAATCTAGTAATTTTTCATGATAAACATGTTTTAGTATTAAAAGCATTCACATAGTTTTTAATTGTTTGATAACTTATAAACACCCTAGAATCCACACATGCTTAAGAACATTTAATTTATTTAGGGAACTTATTTTACTTGAACCCCAAAAATTGAATTAATATGTTATTACACAATGTTACTCATTTAGTATCATTTTTATTGTTTCTCTACAAATTATATTTTCCTTTGATTTCTTTATTGGCACTCCTTAAAAGAAAAATAATTTTGTGTTAATAATTTGAGCTTTGCTTCCATGAATGCGCACTAGAATATTTGGTGTAAGCTAAAAATATAGTGATTTTTCTTATATAATTTAAGTAATTTATTAATTTTGCAACTCAATAAATATTTTTTACAAAATGCTTAAAAAATTTAAAATTTTGGTGATTTTGGCCCTCTCAATAAAGAAATTGATTAAAAGATATAATATTTTTTTAAGGAAGAACTATCATTGACACATGTAATAAGATTCATGAATCAAACCTTAAAGTGAATGTAAAACTTTTGGTCAATTAGTATAACTCTCATAGTTAATTTTTATGCCACATATGGTTGAAGAAGCTTAAAATAGAATGCTTTCAATGTGAGTTATAAAATAGAAATGCTACATATATACAAGTCAATGTTGATACTATTTTAGCTTTCATTTCTTTTTTAAAGCATATGATTGTTAAGAAAAAAAGATCACAATTAAACTTATTTTTTTTATAATATGATGAAATACATAATGTTTGCACTCTCACAAGTTTTACTAATTATAACAAAAGAATACAAAGTGAAACATACTTTTTCATTCTTATACATTGTCTTTTTTGATTTAGGAAAGTAAGTTTCATAAGCCTAATTTATTTTGAAAGTTGTGGTTAAAATATTATACTTTACTTTTGAAATTGATTTTAATCAAGAAAGTTGAGTGTACTTTTGAAAGTTTGTTCAACCATTTATTTTATAAAATAAATAAGAATAATTTCTTAATATTAAAATTTATTTTTATAAAGAAAAGAAATAAGTTAATTTTGAGATATATTTTTCTCTTAAACTTTTAATGATTATGAGATGAATTGTATGTTTTATGAAAACAATTTATCCATACTTTTATATGAATGAATATTGTTGAGATGAGTTCTTTTCTTAATAATTTTTTTATGCAAAATATTCCTCAAATTAGTACCATCTCCTATTCTTTCTAATGATTTATCTTAAATGTCTTGAGAGTTATGTAATGATGATGATTAGATAAACAATAATACATTGCTTTGGCTTTTAGTATCATCAAAATATACTTTTTCTATGATTTTTCCATATATGCCTCTTAGAATTCATCTTTTATCTTTTCTAAAATTTTTGTTTTGTACATTTTTTTCATTAGGTTTTACTTCTTTGCATTTTGTCTTTTTCTTATTTGATATTGTGTTGGGAGGATGCTTACTAAAGAAGTTTTAGATCAAGGTGTAATGTTTATGTTCACTAATGACTTTACGTCTATCCATTTTGAGTGAGTGGAACCAACATTAAGGGCTTATTTGAGGTATGAAAATGCAATGGTGAAATTATTATAGAAGAAATAGTTGTCTAAAAATATAATGGGTATTATAATTTTTTTTTTAAAAGTCAAATCATAATTTTCTAGTAGCCATTACACTCTACTAAAATATAAAAACAAAGCTTCCCACCATAGCTTTTTCAAAATGAAGCCATGATTCAATTATCCAAATGTCAAATTTTGGCATCACACCATACATCAATTATTGCCCCAAATAGAATCTAAGAATTTAAAGAGAATGAAATACACATTTTCCATTCATAGTGAATATATCCTTCACTTCTTGAAGAATGAGGAACTAAACATCTATGATTGAAAAGAAATTTGTTTCTTGATGAATATTTTGAGATAGGTTTAAAACATATATTTTAATAAATAATTACTAAAATTTTAAAAAGATTTTATATAGGTCCATCTTAGCTTTTGCCTAGTGCTTTCAATAATTTAAGCGAAATAAATTGGTTTCTTAAAGAATATAACATTATTATTTTATTAAATAAATCTAGTACCTTTTAGAGTGTGATGCTTAGATTTTATGTACTTTTTCATGGTTAGATCTTGTTAGCCATTGAACATCAAGGATTATCATGCTCTAATAGAAATTTAAGGAATAATTATTTCTTCATAATATTAAATAAGAGATGGAAGTTTTGCCCATCACAACTCTTCAATCATAATAGAAATTGAGCTAAAGGCTTAGTTTATAGAAATAAGAATGATATTTGTCATTTAGAATGAAGGTGTCAAAGAAATTCTAAATTTAAAAGATAGTTGACATCCTTAGCTATATGACATGAAGGTAAGAAGATTTCCTCTTTATCTTAATACTAATAACCAAATTAAATCCAAAGAAGTACCCAAAAATTAAACTAAAGTAAAGGCCAAAAAAGAATAGTTAGATTGAAATTAAGAGTATCTAAAATACATAGAAAGATTAAGAAATAATAAAAAAGATATTGAGATTATTCCTTTTAAGGTAATGTGCTAGAGTGGAAGAGTGAAGCTATATCTTAGGTAGACAAAAAATATAGTTATATAAGTAGATGTAAGATAATATCCATCAAAGAATTAAGACAATAGCATTGCTAAATAATTTCAAAATAAAAAAGCACTAAAAGAAAGATAAACTTCTCAAACTACTTTCAATATATTAAATTTATATTATTCATTTTTTTTTGCATATATATATATATATATATATATATATATATATATATATATATATATATATATATATATATATATATATATCACATTTTCATGAATATACATCACATTTTCATGCATTGAATATCCATATAATTTAAAAGATATCAAGAGGAGTCCATTGGGAAAATTTGAACAAATGCAAATGAATCTTTAGTTAAACTATCCAAATGTAACCGTTTAATGGATCAAATCCTTATGTTCATAAACCTTGGCAAGAAGTAAGAAGTTCTTCAAAAAGGCTTGTGTATTGAATTTAGGGAAACACTATTTTTTTAATACATGGATTAAACTTGAATATACTTACTAACTAGAAGCTTTCAAACGTGTATCTTGAATTTGAAAATATAACCTAAAGCTTTATAAACCTAAGCTTGAATTTTCATCTTCTTATGTCTATATTTTATTTTAAATTGATTCTTGAAATTCTCTTTATCATCCAACATAATGATTGCACTAAATTGCATAAACTCTAGACATTTCTCCACTAGATTGAACATATATTGTATAGCTTATTGCATGGATAATGAATAATGCATTACATGATCACATTTGTAGAAAAGGGTAAATATATTTATGTGTTATATGATTAAACAAATGGATGGTGTAAATAAAGGTAAATCATTCTTCACCCTAGATTGTAGTGACAAAACTACTAAAATAAAGCTGCTAATCTTGTAAGAAGATAATCTTCAATTATAATTACACATACGATACTATTACCTTGTTCATTTTCATATGTTTTCATACATTGAAACACAAGAAATTCAAAAGATATCAAGACGAGAGCATTAAACACATTAAAACTAAGGGGAATGAATCTTTAGCCAAAATCTCCAAGTGTTTGAACCCATCAATTGTTAAAATCTTCATGCATGAACCTTGTCAGAATGAACCTTCATCTTCAATTATGGATGAACCTAATGTTCATGGATGCATCTAAAATTAAGATATGAATCTAATTTTAGAAGACATGGTCAAGCACTCAAATTTATATCTTTATTTTATCCAAATAAACTCATTTTGAATGCATTTCACAAGAGAATTTCTTGTCCAACACTAAATATTAATTTACTGCAATTTTCTACCATGCACATGAAATCCAATGAATATTGATATTATGCCACTAACAGCACCCATAATAGATGAGATACTTTTGACCAACTATATGCAAATTAGAATGCCAATTAATTAAAACATGTATAAACTTAACATCCTAAATGCCCACGTAGATACTTATAATATGTTGCTCTACTTATAGATGTGTGTATGTGGATATCCAATGTGCATGTGAAGAAAATTTTTCTAAATTTTGTGACATTTATTTCAATGCTTACCATATTTATTGTGTGTGTCTATATATATATATATATAAATATATATATATATATATATAAAGGAAAACCTAGCTGGCAGCGTGTTTTGCTATGATCAAACTCTGTTTGCATTAATCCTGGTATTGATCTCACCTAGCCTAATGTAAATCGCCTCTCTTTTGATGGGGAAATGGTTTTCACTCTTAGATATAAACCATCGACATCGATCCTTTATCCTTACGGCTCATAAATATTTCAAGGATGCTCTCTGTAAATCGGTTTCCCTCGCCGGTTAAACTACTTTCTACGATTTTAAGGGTTTAGTTGATTCGATGTGGAAATTCTTGCTATTTGAATTCTCTTTGATGGGTAAATTCACCCAAACGCTTTAAGAAAACATTCGCTCCTTTTTTCACAAAACTTACGCACCTTACGTGGGATTGATCGATAGGCATGTGCTAATTCAATTATCTAATGACTTGGATTATTCAAGAGACATCGTTCTTACTTTGTTTTTTTAATTGCCAAATCGACTTCTTAAGTGGACACCTAGTTTTGATATTAAAGAAGAATCTCCAATTGTTCTATTTGGCTTGTTTTGCCCAACATGCGATTTTGTTACACACCGGTATTGTTTGTGGGGCTATCTTTGACTCCAAATTGATCAAGTTACTACGGTGAGATCCGCCCTGGTATATGGATACTTGTTGAAATTGATATAACTAAAAACATCAAAAGAAGTGGATTGGATCAAAAATGGGTTATAATCAAAAGGTAGAATTTGAAAACTTTCCCTCTTCTTCATACATCAAAATCCATGGGCATGAACATACAGATTGTTTTATTCTACATCCACATCTCAAAAAAAAAAAAAAAAAAAAACTTCCTATCACTACTACTTGGTTACTAAGAGCAACCCACTAAAATGGCCTATGCCAAAAGCAAACCAAACTAATCCTCCTTCACAAAACCCGCCTTTACCTTTACCCTCGATTTGAAAAGGAAACTAAGGTGTTGAATAATGACATGATGACATAGTTGGTTATGGAAACTTAGAAAATTTGCATTACTATATCCAATGGTAACATGCATGCTCATACAACTAATGATCCAAAACAAAGAAATTCAAACTTAGGCTAAACATCACCTCATGAAAATCATATTTTGGATCAACAACAAAATATACAAATCAGACCATTAATCTAGAAAAGAAGATGAAGCAATCCCTCCCTCCCCAACTCTTTGAATGACCAACATGATAACATAATAATTCGATCTCGATATGGAAGAAGGAAATTACCATCATGATTCCTTTGCTTAATGAAACTTTGGATCAAGAGACACCTTGGACAGATAGACACTTTCAAACTATTCTAAAGAAAAGAAAACACTCAAAATCAAAAAAGCTAAAAATGCAATCACAAGATCTTCAACTCTACATCAATAATTTCCTTTTTCCTCATTTTCACCCAATCAATTTTTTCCAATTTTTTCATTATGATTAATTTTATCATTTGGAATATTCGTGGTATTGGGACTACTCTAGTTAACGAGTTAGAAGCCTTTGTCCCTCATAACATATCTCTCCTTACTATCAAACCACTTATCCACTCTTCTAAGATTGCCTACCGCTAGAACACTAGGTTTTAATTTTTTTACAACATTAACAATAAAATTTGGTTGTTTTGGAATAACTCAATCAACATCAATATCCTGACAACCAAACAATTGATTAATGTCCATATTGGTGATTTCCGCGGTGAGCTCTTTATTTATGCATCGTAATAGAGCGGTAGAACATCATGGAATAATTTAAGATCTTTGCTTCCTCATCACTCAACCGGTTGGTTGGCATTTTAACACCATCCTCTCTACTTCAAAGAAGGAGGGTCCTTAATCAATTCTATGGAAGATTTTGCTAACATGATTCTTGATGTAATCTTACCGATATAGGGTTTTGGGTTCCAACTATCGTGGAACAACTCTAGACTTTGGCAACGCTCGTGCACTTTTAACCCCCTTTGGATTGATCAATGGCCTAATACCTCAAGAACACTTAAGTAGAACCTCATCACGCTCTCTCATTCTATGAAAATTTCCCTGCTACATTACCACATTGCCCCTTCGGTTCCAAAATATGTGGTTGCAACATAATGACTTTATGTTCATGTTTCACTAATTGATGAATTCATCGATAACTCCATTAAAGGCATGATCCATTTTGGCTTAAACTTAAAGAATAAAACAAACTCACTGTGGAATAAACACCATTTTAAAACCTTTTGCAAATCTTAAAACAATGGAAGATCTTATGCTCTCTTGAAGAAGAGACAATAAAAAATGATGAGCTCATGAGAGACAATTTGATTAAATATCAAAACATGGAGGAAACTTATTGGCAAAAGCGCTAGTAAACATATAGGCGATGGCATAGAAACACAAATATTTCCACGCTCTTTTCAACAAAAGAAAAGTTCTAAACTCTATTAATAAAATTAAAATAGTAATGATAATTGGATATCGGATAAAATGATATTAAAGATTGGTTATCAACATTTTCAAAATTTGTTAAACAACAACAACATTACCACGAAACTATTTCAAATCCTCATCGATTCCCTCCATGATTACTTGACCAAAACATCTCTTATTAGGTGTAATGAATCAAATTAGTCGTTCTTCAAAGCATGAATTGATTCTTTGGGGATGGATACACAACTATATTCTTTCAACGGTGTTGGTCCATTATTAAGTCATCGAAGAATTTATAGACTTTTCAATGGCAACCCCTTCCTAGATCCTTCTAGTACATCCATAGTTCTTATCAAAAAATAATCACCCGGAAACCTAGAATGACTTTAGACCGATTAGTCTTTGCACCTTCTTTAACAAACTAATTGCCAAACTAATCACCAACCGAATCAACCCTTTGCTGCTGAATATTATTTCCCAATCAAAGGTTTCATTAAAGGGAGAACTATAGCGATAATATTCTTTTAGCTCAAGAAATGATTCATGATATTGGCGTTCTACTAGAGGTAACATTGCCTTCAAGGACATTACTAAAGCCTTTGACAAACTCTCTTGGGATTTTCTTTTTTTTCTATACTTCAACTTTTGATTTTCAAAAGAATTTATTGTATCATTAAAAAATGTCACTAATGTTTGGTTCTCTATCATTAATGGAGAATCTGTTTCTTCACTTCTAAACATGTTACGCCAAGGAGATCCATTATCTCCTTGCTTTTATTATATCTTACTTATCCGTGAGCAACGACCTATTCTATAATAAGTGGTATGATTTACAAAACTCAAGGTGGATTTCCTATTACTCATCTGCTTTGGGATTTTATCATTTTTTTAAGAATGCTTCTATATCTCACATAAAACCATTATGAAATTCTTTAACAAATTTGGCAAAGAAAGTGGTCTCCTCCTTAACAAAATAAATGTTGTTTCATAGCTAATAAAATCACCAATAATAGGATTAATCATATAACGAGGATCACTAACTTTCATCAACAACAACTTGATCAATTATCTCCTCTTTTCAAAGGTCATAAAAGATCTTATCTTTTGATGAATTAATCCACAAAATATCTAACGTATCTCCTCTTGGGAATACCATTTTCTATCCTTTGGAGGGAGGTTAACATTAAGAGTACTTAACTCGATGCCTCTTTATCTTATTCAAACTATCGTGCCAACCAACTTTTGCATTAAAATTGAGGCTAATTAAATTTTTTTGGGGTTCTAATACCTCTTCCTCAAAAATACAGTCCTCTTGGCACAAAATCAGTATCTTTGAGGAAGGTGGTCTTGTAAACCTATTAAAGACACCATCACCGCATTCTCATATAAACTTTGGTGAATTTAGAAGCAATAGCCTTTGGGCTAACTTCATGACAAACAAATACTACCTATCAAAGCACCCCTTGAATTGCTCTTATAAAACTAACGCTTCTCCCATTTGGAAAAGACTTTGTAATATCAAATGGAAGGTGGAATCATTAATTTTTGGGGCATTAACTCTTTTCCGGCAAGATAATGGCTTGAAATAATTCCTTGATGAATTAATTTCCTCATGTTCTATTGATACTATCAAAGTCAAATCTTTGGAATAATAATAGATGGAACTTTTCCAAGCTCATTGAGTATATCCCTTCTCCTTTAGAAAAAACTTAATAATATACACATTACACCCAACAAAAGATGATTCTCTTTAAACTCTCTCACAATGGTAATTCAATTTAAAATGTTTGGCTTAAGATCAAAGAAACACGTGATTATTCCAAAGTGTATGCTAGACTTTGGCATAACAATATCCCCACCTCATACTCATTCTACGCATATCTTAAAAACTTTGTCCCTATTGACTCCTTGATGTAGGGTAAAGGTTTTCACCTTCCGTCAAAATGTCATTGTTGCTCCCATATTGAAAATGTTAATCACCAATTTGTGAATGGAGCATTGCCTCTAAACTTTGGCTTTGGTACGATAATCTATTCTCCATTGACAAATTCAGGCTTACTATTTATCGACTCCTCGAGATATATTTTGAAAATAATATCAAAGGTCATATTAAAAACGTTCTATCATTATTATTTGGTTTATTTGGATGGCTAGAAATGATGCTAAGCATAACGATATCACTATGAATCATTTCAAGATAATTGCTAAAACTAAATTCAAAATTGATTTATTTAAAGCCAACCTTATTAAATATAAACATTTTAAAGGGTGTAAATTTGTAGCCTCAAAATTGGGTTTGCAATTGCCGGATAAAGACACTTCTAATCAAGCCAAAATACTTTATGCCAAACCACATGATAATGTCATCAAAATTAACACATGGAGTGTATCTCCTAATGCTTAGATGTGGTGGCATCTTTAGAAATTTCAAATGGTGATGTCCTCTTGGCCTTTGCTAATCCTCTTATTACTAACTGATCCTTTGTGAACTACGGTAGTTTATAATGCTCTTGACATTTCCTTAGAAAGGTTGGCTTAGTATCGGCTTGAAGTGGATGCCTTACTACTAATCGATCTCAAAAAAATGGCAATGCTTGAATTATATTATTTACTCAACTAAAACTTTTTTTCAACCAATTTAGTTACAAAATCACTCATATATGGAGGGAAATGCTTGTCTGATTACCTTGCTAACTTAGGAACTAGATTGAATGGGCCCATTAATTTTGATAAACATTCTCTTCTAAACACTTACAAGGATTGGTTAACTGGACAAGATTTTTCCTTATATTAGATCTTAATATCATTTGTAAGGCATTGCATCTTGTCTTCGTTCTTGGTCAATGATGAAGCATATGTTAAGCATGTTACTTGCTTTGTTGATCTTGGAGTCTCCCCTATCTCTAATGGGGACTTTATTTTCTTATTACAATTGATTTAATATTCAAATTAGTAGTGTTTTCAATGGTGTTTAATCTACTATTTATTTTATTGGCCTTCTTTTTTTCATTTCAAGGCCTTTTGCCTTTTTTCATTTCAAAGTCGGTTCATTCGAGATCATGTTGGTCTTGTTGTTATTCATCTTGGAAAATATGTTTCATCGTGAGTAACTCTTCCCTGTTTTTGCTTGTTTTGGCTTGGTTTTGATCCAGATCATACTTGTTTTTATTGGTGCGATGAGCGTTTATTCAAAGAATGGTATTCGGCCGTTTAGTCCCTTCCTCTCTGGATGTTGTTGCCTGCCTTGTTCTCTGGATTGATTGTTGATCCGGATTAAGAATGGAGGCCTTGAATCAAGTGCTTCTAACTTTTTTTTCGGTGCTAATTTTGGTTGGTTGCGTTCATTGTTGATTTGGTATGCGCCTTTACTATTGCTTTTCCGGACATTAATAAGGGATTATTTCGAGTTTTTGACCGAAGATTCATTTACATATCATGTGATTGGGATGGTGTTAATTATAGGCTCATTGACTTATTTAAGGTTTTGAAGTTGTCTCCTCTGTAATTTTCTTATGGAGGGATTATATCTGAACTAATTTCTTTCTTGAATATGGCTATTCATGAGATTAAGATGGCTCACTCACTTATGTTTATATATTCTCATGTCAAGATGGCTATATTGATGATATTTTTCTTGAATGAGACTCCTTATCCTTCTTAGCAATTACCTATATATTTTAGATATGATTTTGCTTAGGTTTGCGTAATAAAGCTCACAAGAATATCAACAACCTGGTGCTTCCTTCACAGTTTGTTGGCTATGGTTTGATGTTCTCACTCCTTTTGGTTTGGTAGTAGCTCATGTGATGTAACCCTTGAAGTTTGGATGCTCATACTTGCATCGCAATAACATGGTGTGATTGAGCTGAGCCTTCTATCACATTTTCTTATTATCATACTCATATTATATTGTTTCCTTCTTTTTTTGTAGATACCTTAACTGCTCAATCTCTCTCTCATTATAACTGGTGTGTTTCTCTTTTTTTATCTTCGGTTTGCATATTACCAAGCACTCTTACAACCATGAGCATTGGCCTTAACCTTCCTTTATATTATGTTAATCATCTTGTATCTTTTGATTGCTTAATGTTTTCTTTTGCTCTTGGATGTACTTAGATGGGGATTTACTCCTTAGGTCGATTGTAGCTCTTTGAGCAATAGTTTGAGTTTATCCCTTTAAGGACCTTGTAACTTGTGGCAATAAAATACATCATGTTTCAATATATATATATATATATATATATATATATATATATATATATATATATATATATATATATATATATATATATATATATATATATATATATTGATTAGAGGAAAAATATTACACATGATTGAGAGTTTTAATTAGTAATTATCTAGTAGGAGCTCTTTTGATTGAATTTCAAATATTTTATAATAGCATAAAGATACAAAAAATAATGCAACTTATCAATATTCTTATAATAAAAAATAAATTCTTAGAATCAAAATTTCATAAATAATTTAGTATAGCTTTTTAATGATGTTATTGCTTGATGAATTAGAAGATGCATTCTTATTCTTAAAATTCCTCAATTTTAAGCTAAATTTTTTTTCTTGCTTAATTTATTCACATAAATGTTTCTCTTATAAAATTTTCATATTATTATAGGCATTTCCTATTTTTGATGAAACTTCATTTAATAAATTAGAGAGGGGTGTTGTATACACTCACCCATGCAACTAGATTCGCTCCCCAGCGGAATTATCAATAGCTCTCCTTCCGTGATTAGCTCCAACAAACTACTCCAAAGTAAATATCTGAATTCTCAATTGCCTACCATCGCATACTCAAATATCCGTAAGTACCCATCACTCTAGTAGACACATGGGTATTATCACCAACAGAAGCCGCCAAACCAAAATCTGATAACTTTGGATGATAGCCATCTCCGAGTAAAATGTTCGAGCATTTCAGATCACGATATATAACTGGAGGAGTGGCTTTATCATGTAGGTACTCAAGCCCTTTGGCGCACTCAGCTATTTTCATTCTCGTATTCCAATCAAGTCGCTTCCTTTGTGGAGTAAGATCTGTGGCATTAGATGAATGAGATAAATACAAATTTTAAATTCAAATAAGCATGAACAACAATCTACCTAGGGCTCTATTTGGCCAATTGAATATAGAAATCATGCTTTAAGAAAATAACGAGTTCATTTTTCACTTATTTAATCTATGAGTCCAAGAGAATTCATCACCAAGAAATTTAGGTGTCTGTTGAGTTTTAAAGCAATACTAATTTCAAAATTCATTCAATTAAATAATAAAATCTGGTAAATTTCATTATTTTTCAAAATGTGATTTTCGACAACAAGCACATGACAGAATCTAGCAACATCAATGCTAACTTGAATTTCCACATATTTTATGTGAGAAAACAGAATTATCATATTTGAGGGCTTTTGAAGCTGTTTGTAGAGTTTAAAATTAATAATAATTACTAAGGGACTCTATTTTTTTTTATATTTATTTTATTTTGTTTATATTTTGATTCAAAATAAAACAAATTTGGTAGTGATAGTTATTTTCAAAACACTCGAAACATTCAAAACTATTTTGAGTGTTTTAAAAATAATGTGATTTGCTGTGGAAAAAAATAAATAAGAATACAAAATATTAAATGAAAAATAGCTAAAAATAATTTATAAATCAAGAAAATAAATATATTTTTTAATCTAATCATTATACTTAGGCATTTTAAGCATTCATATTAGAATATATTTATTTCATTTTTCATAAAATAATTTCACCCTCTTAAATAAATAATACTATTTTATTCATTTAAATTTTAAAAAATTTATATATAATATTATATGCATGATAATTATTATTACTTGGGGGTGACACTCATTTAAAGATATAAGAAAGTGACATTAATAGTGCCTTAAAGTGTTTATCATTAGAGTTGAGACATTAAGAGAATCAATTGAGATATTTGGATTTACAAAGTGAATTATATTAACCTCAAGAACCTATATAACTTATGTATGGATCCTTAATAATTTAAAATCGATCACACATTTGTTATCAATGATTTATCACATATATGAAATAAAATTTGGAATGCTTTTCATGATTTTATTATAATTAAAAATCTAGTAATTTTTCATGATAAACATGTTTTAGTATTAAAAGCATTCACATAGTTTTTAATTGTTTGATAACTTATAAACACCTACAAAGCCGAATCCACACATGCTTAAGAACATTTAATTTATTTAGGGAACTTATTTTACTTGAACCCCAAAAATTGAATTACACAATGTTACTCATTTAGTATCATTTTTATTGTTTCTCTACAAAATTATATTTTCCTTTGATTTCTTTATTGGCACTCCTTAAAAAGAAAAGTAATTTTGTGTTAATAATTTGAGCTTCCATGAATGGCACTAGAATATTTGGTGTAAGCTAAAAAATATAGTGATTTTTCTTATATAATTTAAGTAATTTATTAATTTTGCAACTCAATAAATATTTTTACAAAATGCTTAAAAATTTAAAATTTTGGTGATTTTGGCCCTCTCAATAAAGAAATTGATTAAAAGATATAATATTTTTTAAGGAAGAACTATCATTGACACATGTAATAAGATTCATGAATCCAAACCTTAAAGTGAATGTAAAACTTTTGGTCAATTAGTATAACTCTCATAGTTAATTTTATGCCACATATGGTTGAAGAAGCTTAAAATAGAATGCTTTCAATGTGAGTTATAAAATAGAAATGCTACATATATACAAGTCAATGTTGATACTATTTTAGCTTTCATTTCTTTTAAAGCATATGATTGTTAAGAAAAAGATCACAATTAAACTTATTTTTATTTATAATATGATGAAATACATAATGTTTGCACTCTCACAAGTTTTACTAATTATAACAAAAGAATACAAAGTGAAACATACTTTTTCATTCTTATACATTGTCTTTTTTGATTTAGGAAAGTAAGTTTCATAAGCCTAATTTATTTTGAAAGTTGTGGTTAAAAATATTATACTTTACTTTTGAAATTGATTTTAATCAAGAAAGTTGAGTGTACTTTTGAAAGTTTGTTCAACCATTTATTTTATAAAAATAAATAAGAATAATTTCTTAATATTAAAATTTATTTTTATAAAGAAAAGAAATAAGTTAATTTTGAGATATATTTTTCTCTTAAACTTTTAATGATTATGGCTGAGATGAATTGTATGTTTTATGAAAACAATTTATCCATACTTTTATATGAATGAATATTGTTGAGATGAGTTCTTTTCTTAATAATTTTTTATGGCTTGCAAAATATTCCTCAAATTAGTACCATCTCCTATTCTTTCTAATGATTTATCTTAAATGTCTTGAGAGTTATGTAATGATGATGATTAGATAAACAATAATACATTGCTTTGGCTTTTAGTATCATCAAAATATACTTTTTTCTATGATTTTTCCATATATGCCTCTTAGAATTCATCTTTTATCTTTTCTCAAATTTTTGTTTTGTACATTTTTTTTTCATTAGGTTTTACTTCTTTGCATTTTGTCTCTTTTCTTATTTGATATTGTGTTGGGAGGATGCTTACTAAAGAAGTTTTAGATCAAGGTGTAATGTTTATGTTCACTAATGACTTTACGTCTATCCATTTTGAGTGAGTGGAACCAACATTAAGGGCTTATTTGAGGTAGCTGCAGTGGTATGAAAATGCAATGGTGAAATTATTATAGAAGAAACAGTTGTCTAAAAATATAATGGGTATTATAATTTTTATTTTAAAAAAGTCAAATCATAATTTTCTAGTAGCCATTACACTCTACTAAAATATAAAAACAAAGCTTCCCACCATAGCTTTTTCAAAATGAAGCCATGATTCAATTATCCAAATGTCAACTGCGGTACATTTTGGCATCACACCACATCAATTATTGCCCCAAATAGAATCTAAGAATTTAAAGAGAATGAAATACACATTTTCCATTCATAGTGAATATATCCTTCACTTCTTGAAGAAGAATGAGGAACTAAACATCTATGATTGAAAAGAAATTTGTTTCTTCGATGAATATTTTGAGATAGGTTTAAAACATCTATTTTAATAAATAATTACTAAAATTTTAAAAAGATTTTATATAGGTCCATCTTAGCTTTTGCCTAGTGCTTTCAATATTTTAAATGAAATAAATTGGTTTCTTAAAGAATATAACATTATTATTTTATTAAATAAATCTAGTACCTTTTAGAGTGTGATGCTTAGATTTTATCTACTTTTTCATGGTTAGATCTTGTTAGCCATTGAACATCGAAGGATTATCATGCTCTAATAGAAATTTAAGGAATAATTATTTCTTCATAATATTAAATAAGAGATGGAAGTTTTTGCCCATCACAACTCTTCAATCATAATAGAAATTGAGCTAAAGGCTTGGTTTATAGAAATAAGAATGATATTTGTCATTTAGAATGAAGGTGTCAAAGAAATTCTAAATTTAAAAGATAGTTGACATCCTTAGCTATATGACATGAAGGTACTAAGAAGATTTCCTCTTTATCTTAATACTAATAACCAAATTAAATCCGAAGAAGTACCCACAAATTAAACTAAAATAAAGGCCAAAAAAAGAATAGTTAGATTGAAATTAAGAGTATCTAAAATACATAGAAAGATTAAGAAATAATAAAAGAAAGATATTGAGATTATTCCTTTTAAGGTAATGTGCTAGAGTGGAAGAGTGAAGCTATATCTTAGTGGTAGACAAATAAAAATATAGTTATATAAGTAGATGTAAGATAATATCCATCAAAGAATTAAGACAATAGCATTGCTAAATAATTTCAAAATAAAAAAGCACTAAAAGAAAGATAAACTTCTCAAACTACTTTCAATATATTAAATTTATATTATTCATTTTTTTTGCATATATATATATATATATCACATTTTCATGAATATACATCACATTTTCATGCATTGAATATCCATATAATTTAAAAGATATCAAGAGGAGTCCATTGGGAAAATTTGAACAAATGGAAATGAATCTTTAGTTAAACTATCCAAATGTAACCGTTTAATGGATCAAATACTTATGTTCATAAACCTTGGCAAGAAGTAAGAAGTTCTTCAAAAAGGCTTGTGTATTGAATTTAGGAAACACTATTTTTTTAATACATGGATTAAACTTGAATATACTTACTAACTAGAAGCTTTCAAACGTGTATCTTGAATATGAAAATATAACCTAAAGCTTTATAAACCTAAGCTTGAATTTTCATCTTCTTATGTCTTTATTTTATTTTAAATTGATTCTTGAAATTCTCTTTATCATCCAACATAATGATTGCACTAAATTGCATAAACTCTAGACATTTCTCCACTAGATTGAACATATATTGTATAGCTTATTGCATGGATAAATTAATGCATTACATGATCACATTTGTAGAAAAGGGTAAATATATTTATGTGTTATATGATTAAACAAATGGATGGTGTAAATAAAGGTAAATCATTCTTCACCCTAGATTGTAGTGACAAAACTACTAAAATAAAGCTACCAAGCTAATCTTGTAAGAAGATAATCTTCTCAATTATAATTACACATACGATACTATTACCTTGTTCATTTTCATATGTTTTCATACATTGAAACACAAGAAATTCAAAAGATATCAAGACGAGAGCATTAAAGTTAGGTTGGGCGACATAACCCATGGTTGCTGATAAGAACCCTTTGGTCAGGTTGGGTCGACTACCTTCTCTGACTAAGTAGACTAGGGACCACGACAGCTCGGGATGATGGAACCATGTGATCTAGATTGGGCGCGTCATCATTCCCCCAACCATCTGCTTCAAGTTAAAGAATGATGAATTTCATAATTCAAAATTCATAACTCACATCTTCTTCTGCTACATTAAGTGACCTAGCATTAGCCTTAATTGAAAGTTCTCTCTTAGCATTGAGAGGGGTAATTAACTATAGGTGCTTGCTATAGAAACCCATCAGAGTCCTCACAAATTGAGGGAAAAATCTCTAGGTAGTGTCTTATCTACTGTTCCATCTGCCTTTTGAAAATTTCACTAACATTCAATTCACTCTCTTCATCGAGAGGTGACAAATTTTTGGGCCCTGATTTTGGCGACTCCACTGGGGACAAGTTTCTCTTTCTATCTTTGGCTAGTTGAATCTAAGCTATAGTAATAGTGAAGTATAATAAAAATTCAAAAAAAAAAAAGAAGATCAATTATCAATGAAACTAAATCTAAACCAATCATGTCCTATGACTAATTTGTTTGCATTCTATATTAATGGATCTCCAGAGCACACAGTTCATCATGAAGCTAAGTCGGAGCCAACATCTATCTGGCTAATGCTATAATCAATACTGGAGATGCTGGAGTTGCCATCTAATTTTGGGAGGAGGATAACTGGAATGACCACTACTACTACTAAGATTCCTCGGAAGAGAACCTTCATATTCAAAAGATTGGGTCATTCTCAGGTGTTAGTCATGAAAAGAATCATCACCAGAAAGTTTTCATCCTATGAATGATATCACTCATCGGTTGAACCTTTCACATTAGGAAGGCATGATCTTTGAAGCATCCTCTTCTAGAGGAAAATTGAGTAGAAGGCAAAGAAGGAGAAGAAATGCTAAACTGAGCTCAGTAGTTGCTCCCTGAATCATTAACCATGCAACCAACCCTAGAAGCGGTATTCTACACAAAAATTTGAAATTTTAAAATGGGTGAAAAAGAATAGCTCTACTGGTGATATTAAGCAATCATTTTAGGCTCAACAATAGTTAGCTTCAACCCTTCAGAGGAAACAACCTGAAACTCTATCTACTCGAGTACATAAAGTTTTAAAAGTTGTAAAAGAAAAAAGGTCTTCTGAATAAAAGATATCAAAGGCCAATTACCTAAGAAGCCGAGAATGCTCAAGTATAGAAGCTACCACCGTGATAGTAAGAGCTCAAGATAGACCTAAGCAATTACTACATGGTGAACATCAGTGACACGAACTACATGTTGAGAATCCACTATTGAAAATCCTCGGTAGAAAAACAAATAAATTTGAAGCCTTGAGAAAAGTAGTGACCGCAGAATCTTCTTCATCAGTAAGCTAACTCGAGGTTGAGAGAGAGAAAATGAATTGTGCTTAACAACTATTGTTCAAGTAGAAATGTATACAACTTTGTAAAACTAAAAGCGAGGGTTTCAATATACGTTTGATAACCTAAGATGGGTAAAGTGAAATAGCTTTACTGGTCAAATCAAATAGTCCTTCTGAACTCGACAACATCAGGTTCCAGCTTCTCCAGTGAGAAAACTTGAAACTATATATGTAAGAGTGCATTAGGTCCTCAAAGTTGTTAAGCAGAAAAGATTGATGAAAATAAAATATCAAAGTCCTATCATTAGGGAGGCTAGAGTTACTCCTCCAAGAAGACCTCCTCCTACAACCACAAGTTGTCAACCAATTCAAGTCCCACGATGAGCATGAGGCATGACACTTGGATCATAGGTCTAGAATCCCGTCGAAAGGACCAGGCAAAAAAGTAAGGAAATTTGGAGGCCAAAGCCTTAAAGTGAAACTGTATTAAAAAAAGACAACAACATAACATCTGAACTGTACTCCTATAGAATAGAACTTGCCAAGAATGAATAAGGGTCATATCGATGAATTTTTTGATGGTCACCACAGAGTCATCTAGGAGATCCAGGTCAACTAGCTCCATATCTTGAGAGGAGGTCAATCAAAATTCTTCGATAGAAGAAATACATATTTCGCACTTCGAGCCAAAAATTCATTGGAGGCATCGATCAAAGATCCACATCTAAGAGGAAGATGCTGATGAAGTAGGATACTCCTTTTAAATGAGATAAAGAATATCAAGAGGCTTTTGACATTATCAAGAAGTTTCTATCGAATATACTAATTCTTGCAACGTCAATCTCAAGTAAGCCCCTCATCTTATATACGGCTGCATTAGAAGAATCCCTCAAAGCATTGCTTACACAGTACAATAAAGAAGGTTAAGAAAATGTGTTGTACTATATCAGTCAAAAATTGATAAGAGCTGAGGTAAAGTACTCTCTGATCGAGAAGCACTATCTTGCACTAATCTTTGCTATCCAGAAGCTTCGATATTATATGTTATCGCATAAGATAATGTTCATCTCAAAGATCGATCCTCTGAAGTTCATGATGATAAGACCAGTGTTGACAGGTCGTTTGGCACGATGGGCAGTGCTCCTGTTATAGTTTAATATTACATATGTATCTCAGAAAACTGTTAGGGGAAAATACTAGAAGATTTTCTCGCTCCGCATCCTATCTGAGCATATTCAGTAGTCAATGAAAATTTACCTAATGAGCAGTTGCATGAATGAAAGAGAAAAGCTGTATATTTAGGAAATGTATTGTGATGGTGCATCATCTATTAAGCCTGCTCAGCCCCCAAATCTTCCAAAAGCAAGAGCTAGCATTGGCCTCATCCTCATAACACCGGTGGCATAATGAGATGTTCATATATGAGCCAAGAATTAACAATGAATCGAGCCATTGGTGGCCCAAGAAGTTGTTGTCATCGACATCTAAAATTTAAGAATCTTTGGAGACTCTCAATTGGTGATCAACCAAGTATTGCGTCTACAAAATTAATAAGCTGGCATACTATCATAAGCAAGTGCTTAAGCTCATGAAACAAATTTTGAATGTTAAAGCGGCTCGAGTTTCTCGATCAAAAAATAGTATAGGATTGCTTGGCCAAGCTAGCAAAAAAGATGGCGAACACAGACGATGATGATGTGTTGATTGAAGTATCCACTCGTCGAGTTCTACAACCAGTAAATCCATATTCCCCACTAGAAGAGGGGTTGTTAAGCATAAGCCAGCAGAATGCAACTTCGGTTCTTCCTTACTCCATTACAAGAATAAGAGAAATGAACTCAAGAGAACTCCATGTGGGAGTTTTCAAAATACAACAAGAAGCTTTCATGGTGAAAGTACACGAGGATTTGAGGCAACCATTTATAGACTAATTTAAAGGAAGTTATATAGCGGTAATTTATTTACCTCATAGATTACAAAAGAATCCTATATGCTTATGTTAATGACTCATTATACAAAATCCTTGAACATATGTGGTTACCTGTTTGATCGATGAAGCTAGCAAAGTAATAATTGAAATTCATGAAGGGTTTTGTGGCGCCCATCAGCCAGGTCCCAAGATGGTAATTAAAATCAAGAGAATGAAATATTATTAGCTATCGATGGTAAAAAATTATAATGATCATACCAAAAGGTGCCACGAATGTCAGGTCAATGGTAACATCATTCATCAGCCTCTAAATCTGCCACATCTAACAGTAGCATATTGGCCGTTCGAATGTTGGGGAACAGATATAATTGATCCAATTGATCCATCATTGTTAGCCAGCCACCACTTCATCCTAGCGATGGCTATTTCTAAATGGGTTGAAGCTGCTCCGTTCAAAGATGTCACTACTGAGCGAGTCATCGACTTCTTCACCAAAAATATTGTTTATAGATTCAATGTGCCACACCGAATTATTTCAGATAATGGCTTGGCCTTCAAGAGTGTGAAGATTTATAAGTTTATCAATCACATAAAATTGATTGGTGATATTCATTAATTTATAATCCAGAAAATGGTTTGAGAAGAATTCAACAAGACTTTGGTAAAGCTACTCAAGAAAATTCTTATGAAGAATAAAGAGAGTGGCATACAAAGATGATAGAAGCATTATGGGCATATCGAACAACATGATAAAAATATTCCAAATTCTCTCAGCTTACTATGAAAGCTCCTATTAGACATGGGGCATATTTTTAAAATTTTATAGCAAAATGTTAGGCTTTCCCTTGTAAGATAGGGGGGCCTTCTTTTATATTTGGGTTGACATCAGCTTTAAGGCATATTCAAATTCATCAAGTTCTCAAGTGAAAGTCTTCTTCGACCAAAGAGAAATTTTAAGTCTATAAACTACAAGAAATCAAGTTGGGATACATCTTTCATTCATACATCAAATATAAGACTTGTCTTTGGTTCATAAAGTTAGACTCATATAAAATGACAAATCTTCTTACCTAACACGCCACGTAAGGCCGCAGTAATAGATCCCCATCTCACTAACCTGATGATAAATTCCTCCATCAATTGCTCAAGTACAAGACTTAAGTGGGTGCATAAAGTCAGATTCAACACGCCTAAATATGTTTGAGTCTGCTGATAGGTCTACTTACTCAACATGCCACAAGGTCGCAGTAAGAGATCCTCCTACTTCATTAGTTCAAAGATAAGAGCATCCAAAAACTACCAAATCCTTTCAACTTGGTGAGTTCAAGTGGTCCAGACTAGGAGATCATCCCTAATAGTCGTAAGATCATTTTTCAAAATCCAACAAAAAGATTCTCACTTGAGAAGGCACTAAGTCGGGTTTGATATTAATATCAAATATGAAATCTTAACTCCTTTAAAAAGTATGTTAAGCAGAAAGCAAAGATCAAAGGAAACTCTTCTTCAGTAAGTTCGATCAAGCAGAAATAAAGGGATCAAGAAGTCATCACAATGTTCATACAAAGCCAAAGGCGAACGAGGGAGTTATGTCATCAACATGTCCGCTACGCTTAAATCATGTGACTAATGACTCTTCTTCGCCATTGACCCAACACAAGATTTGAGGGCTAGGTTAGACATCCTTCTATAAGCCCATGAAAGCAAAAAGCTGGGGCATAAGGTAATTTCGTATAACCTGACAAGTATTTAAGATAATTCAGGATTTTCCTCCATCAAATTCATCAAGGCATGAAGCCAGGATAAAAGGAATACAAGATATGAATCCCTGAAATAAAGTTTTAAACAAGTTTGTCAAAACACCATGCATAGAACCAAAGATGTTCTCATCTTGCCAACAAGTCATCAACTCCATCAAGTCCACTAAGGCATGAAGCCAAGATATGAGGAAAATACAAATTTCAAATTTTGAGATTGAATCTTCAACAAGTCTGCCAAAGCACAAAGCACATGATAGAAGACATTCTCATCTCACCAACAAGTCATCAACTCCATCAATTCCACTAAAGCATGAAGCCAGGATAGGAGGAAAATACAAATTTTAAATTTCAAGATTGAATCTTCAACAAGTCCGTCAAAGCACTATGCATAGGACCGAAGATATTCTCATATCGCCAATAAGTCATCAACTCTATTAAGTCCACTGAGGCACAAAGCCAGGACGGGAGAAAAATATAAATTTCAATTTTGAGATTGAATTTTCATCTAGTCCGTCTAGCACCAAGCATAAGATCGAAGATGCTCTCATCTCGCCAACAAATCATGAACTTCGTTAAGTACACCAAGGCACGAAGCCAAAATAGGAGAAAAATATAAATTTCAAACTCTCAAGAGGAAGTATTCAATAAGTTTGAAAACACAAAGCATATGATCAAATACATTCCAAATTCTCTCAATAGTTACTGCAAAAGCTCCCCGTTAGATAGAGGACATTTTTCTTTATACATTTATTTAAGTCGATATCATGCTTTAAGCTGAGATCCTTAGATATATACATATTATGATTGAAAAATATATTATGTCTATTTGACAGTAAAAGAAATCAAACCTTGTAACTTATTTCTGAACTAATCTACGATCCCCCTGTTAGACATGAGCTTTTTTTTATGATCAAGGTTGTTCAACCCTCTCTTGTGAAACAAGAGGCCCTTATATATATATATATATATTCGTTGACATCGAGCTTTATGTCAAGATCCATCAATATATCTATTAATGTTATGGTCAAAGTTTCAGGCTTTTGCAAGAACAAAAAGAATCAACTGCAAGCATGAAAAGCTAGCCCTAAATATCAAAAGTTTATCTCCAAGATTCGTCACATTTTGAAGATCAAGTTAGAAGAACTCCCAATTTTAGAAGCTTCAATCAACTAAGTTGGAAAAACATAAACGTCTACATCTTCAAGTCTAGAACAGATGGGTTCTAAAGGTCAAACTCAACAAGCCTATAAATGGCCGAATTATTGATGCTCTCCTAACTCAACAAGTTACAAGAAAAGGCTATAGTGAAAGAGCCCCCGTTCGTCAGTCTAATGACATGACCACCAAGACATCACAACTTAAGTCAAAGACTCGAGTAGGTTCTATAGGTCAAACTCAACAAGCCTAGAATGGTCGAGTGCGCTCTCCTCACTAATAAGGCATGAAAAGGCCACGAAAAGAGCCCCCGCCGCAATCTAATGATGATAGTTTTTCAATCTCAAACGGATCCGACTTAGTGACTATAAACGAATCTAGAGATCTTTCTACTTGATCGATGGACAAAGACAATCTATGGAGACAACTCTCAATTCAGAGTAGCCTCAAATCAATCTTTATGTTGCCTGCAAGGTGATATTTTAAACTCTTTTCAAGTAGTCTAATCAAGCACAAAGCACAGATCAAAATTGATTTCTTTAGTCAAAGCGAAGTACAGGAGAAGCAATTCCATTGTTCATACAAAGCCGATGACCAAACTAAAAAAAATTTATGGTTATTCAGTTTGCTAAAATACTCATTGCTAAACTGATAACTCAACATTATATACCTAATATAAGCCGGAAGGCTGGGTCATCTCTATGCACCCTTCAACGAGTCCGTCAAAGTAGCAAGCACAGGACATACATACACTTCCTGACAAGTAAATATGGAAAAATTAGGTCAATCCTTCATTAAGTCTGTCAAGCTTAAAGCTAGGATAGAAGAAATTTTAAGTCTAAAAACAAATAAATTATTTTTTACATCAAACTCGATCAAGCATGAAGCAAAGGTCAGAGGGAATTCAAATATTCAGTAACACAAAAGAAAGAGATATTCAACAATTGAAACAAAGAGTAGATGGCAGAAGAAGCTCTTCTGCGAACCCATTGAAATTGAAACTAAAATGACTGAAGATCTAGGACTAGCCCTAAGGGTCAACCAGTTTTCAACAAATATGACTCATTCTATGCGCAAATCACATTTGTTGACCTATATGCATGCGCCATAAGTCGAGTCGAGCTCACAAGATAAATTTGATAGACTTCGGATGTAACAGTGCGCAAATCAAAGCTGAAATATACTATGCATCACCAAAATCAGCTGAAATGACCTTCAAATCGCAAAATAGACTTCACCAATGCAGCAAGAACATCAAAATCGATAAAAATATATATATATTTTGCGCTATTTGACAGTCGATCGATGGAGAAGATGAATCTCGACTCACGCATATTGGAGTTTGGAGGCTTCAACGACATTCAAACAGCCTCTGTTCATGAAGTTTATCATGGCGACATCGTCGAAATATCAAAACCTATCAAATGAGAATATTCGTGATCAATTTGGATGATTGAAAGTGACAACACATTATCGTACTATTCAAACCAATTTGACCCTAAAATATTTAAACGATGTCCATTCACAAAATGAGATACTCCGATATGTCCAAAATATAATAAAAAAAATACTTAGATTAGACATCTATTTTGCATACGATAACACACTAATGTGAAATGGACAATTATCTAAATATGAGAAGTTATGACATAAAATTTGAGATGCATGAAAAATGATGAACCTTATAAAAAAAAGAGAGAAAGAAGAATAACAATTATAAAAAAATAATAATAAAATTAAACACGCTAAATCGAATTAAAGCTAAAGTTAAAGTTAATTTATGATAAATATTTAATACAAGTAATATCATTATATATATATATATATATATTTCATGAAAATCAAATTAAGTTGTATTAAATTGAAATTAAAATTAATACACATGTTTAAGTTATCAATTTTATATACATTATAATAATTGAATTATAATAAATTCATATTTGTCATAATAAAGTTGAAGTGATGGAAGCATTAGTTTAATTAAATCTATTTTGAATCTATATATCCTTGAATGTAAAACAAAAATCTAAGATTGACAAGATGCAATGGGCTTTTGAATTTATTGGGCTATGAGAGTTTCATGGGCTTTTAACTGAAATAGGTATATGTTGACCTCATTTTTAGAATGAGTTCTCAACCCCTCCATCTTAGACATAGGACTCCTCTTAGACACTAAGAGTTCTTTAGTATTAAGACACTTCTAGTGATTAGGTGAACACTTAACCCAACCCAGAGACTTAGAAGAGTTAGCCATAGGGGTGTTAGAAAAATTTACCTACCCTATAGCTTGAACCAAATCCTCACTTCCTTCTTTCAAGTCAAACTCCAAAGTCAAATAAAACTCCAAACTCAAATCAACTTCAATTCCAAAACAAACCTTAAATCAATTCCAATGGATTTTCTCAAATCATGAATCAATTCCAAATGATTGAAACCCATGATTGAATTCAAAATCTAAAATCTTTCCTAAGTCCTTTGATTCCATCTTATGGACTTAGCTCAAATCAAATCCAAATCAATTCAAATTCAAGAAATTTTCTGATAACCCATTTATATACTAATTTATATTCACAAATAAAAAGAAATATAAATTCAAATAACCAAAACTTAATCCAAAACTCAATTCCAAGTTCAAAAATCTTTCATAAGCCCTTTGATTCTATTTTATGGACTTAGCTCAAATCAAATCCAAATCAATTCAAATTCATGAAATTTTCTCATAACCCATTTATATTCTCATTTATATTCACAAATATAAATGAAATATAAATTCAAATATCCGATACCAAAATCAAAACTCAAACCCAAATCTAATCAAAATCCAACTTATGCTTCTTCAAGTCAAATTCTTGAACTTAGCCAAATCAAACTCAAATCAAGACAAACCCTTGATTTTTTCTTCATGATTCAATCAATCCTTCAATCATGAATCCAAATATAAAAATAAACTTCAATCATCAAACCAAAACTAAATTCAAAACTCAAACCCAAGTCAAACTCATGTTCACCCTTTGAACTTGAAATTGTCAAATGAATCAAAACCATTTGACTCCAAATCACTTGCAAATGGATTTATATTTCAATCATAAGTCCATATGTGAGTTCAACCAAACTTTAATCAAGCCTTGATCAAGCCAATTGACCCACTTAGGCTCACTTGACCCAAAGTGACCTAAAGTACTCCTTTTGAGCCAAATTCTAATCCTACCCAAATTGGATTGAACTAAGGCCACCTAAGCCTCACATTGTGAGCAACAATCATCATAAGATGATCAATCACCCAAAATGGGTCAAACCAAGTCAAACCTAAAGATTGACCAAGTCAACACTTAGCCAAAATGAAACATAAACTAGCCAAAATCCACCATAGGCCAAATTGATTGAAATATTGATCAAAACCAATTCATGATCAATGTTTGAACTTGACCAAGTCATCATTTGAGCCTAACCTAGCCCAATTGGCCACTTGACCCAAGTTGACACAACTTGACCTAAAAAGTCAAAATGTCAAATCTTGATCTAAGCCAAATTGATTGCAACCAATGGGTCAAATTCATTCTAAACCACTTGTTGAACTTGACCAAAGCCTCAATTTGCTAACTAGACCCAACCTAGCCCAATTGACCATGAACCCAACTTGACCTAAAAGGTTAAATTGAGCCAAAATTAAATCAAACCAAAATTGATTGAAACCAAAGCTTGCAACATATTTCAAATGATCAACCAAACCTAAATCAACCAATGACCTAACCCAATTAGGTCAAATGGGTCAAATTGGTTAACTTGACCCATTTGACCTAAGTGAAATCAAATGAACCAAAACCAAATATAAACAAAATTAAACCAAACCAATGATACCAACACATTTCAAATGGTCATATGAACTTGACCCAACCCTTGGTTTGACCCAATTTGACCAATTAGTCAACTTGACCCAAGTTGACCATTTTGACCTAAATGGGTCAACATGAGCCAAATGACATCAAATCAACTCCAAATTCTTTGAAATTTGGACCAACCCAATTTCAAACTATTCTAAATCTGCCTAAAGTGAAATCAAAGCCAAATGAATATTTTATCCCTAGGTCAAGGGTAACCTATGGCCAATTCCACTTGGAATTTGGTCATATCCTTTTCATGGCCACTTGGCACCCTCTTAGTGGACCAAGCGACACTAGTGAGTGTGGTGCACATGACCCAATGGGTTTGGGTCAACCAACCCAATCCAACCCAACCCAAACCCAACCCACTCAAAATAAGCACATGGGATCACCTCCCACACTCTCTTTGGCACATGGAAACCTTTCCACTACCTCCCTCTGCCAAAATCAAACCATGTGCCACCTCAAATGGCCAAAACAACCCACTTAAGATAATCAATTTGATCAAAATGACATCTACACTCAATTATCCTTGAGGGGAGATATACTCCCCTTCATTTCACTTGAATCAAGAGGACTGATTGAATGATAGAAGCCATATCATTCCCAAGCCTCCAAGCTTCCTCAAGCTAATTCAATTCTCCTTTTCTGCTTACCAAATCAAAATAGGGAGGTAGCAAGAATTCCAACTTACTCAATACCCAATTTCAATCCACCTCTTGCAAGACCCTCGTGAGGACCCAATCGAAGTTGATCCAAAGCTTCTTCCAAGCTTCAAGAAGGGAGGTGAGCTAGACCAAAGCGCAAGCCCAGGAGGAGGACTTTGGCCAATTGAAGGATCTACTCAACCTCAAGCCCTCAAACCTTCAATAGGCTCCACTGGGATGAAGATACCTCCATGGGAGCCGGTGATAGCCTCCGTGAGGTATGGATAAAAAGAGCTTAGATGTGGATTCTTTGGTCCTGTGGAAGAAAGTTTCATCTCATTGAATTCAACCATTGGATGTCTTCCTTATATGTTGATGGTGTGTTCAATTTTAGCTCAATCCAAGCTCAATCGAGCTCAATCAAGCCTGGGTGGATGGACATTGCCCTCCTCAGCGAGTGGATGAAGCATGTGCCATCCATCCCGCATGTTTTTGATGGACTGATTAATCCATGAGATCATTTTAATCCCTTTAATATCGACTTGATCATCGTCCACCATCGATGGTCCAAGGAAAGCGAAGTCTACCGACCGTATATTTGACTACTTAAAGGAATAATCATGCCATGTGGAAAGTGCCATCAGCGTCCACATGGCATCGATGGATAATTATATAATTAGGCTATTTAATTAAGTTTTAATCATAAAAACTTTAAAATTACATAACTAAATGTAGAAAAATTAGAATAATACAAACTCAAATGTATTTTGAAGATATTTCAAAGGGAAATAATAAAAAATTAAGTTTAATTGATTTTGAATAGTAAATTTCATGCAATTTAGGTTTTATTAGGAATGTAATTATATTAATTACTCCTTAATTATTCCATTGATCAATTCCAAACTTCTCAAGTATGTTTAGGGGATGACTATCTCCCTAATTTTCTTGGAATTTATTAATGGTTTAATTAGGTAATTGCTTGATTCATTCTTACTCTCTTAATTAATTAAATGATTAATTAACTTATTAAATAATGATAAATTTATTAATTAAGTTTGTTAATTACCTTAGAACAGTGAATGGACTTAGGGAATAAGATTAGAAGCCCTCTCCAAATCTTTTCCCCTAAGTTTATTTCATTTGGATAAAAAATCTAATTATGGTGCAAATTAATTAAATACTTTAATCACTTTACCAAATGTCTTAATTAATCAAAATTTTAAAATCAAATCAATCGAATTTAATCAATTCCTTCTTGGGCAAATACTTAGGTGTTCAATAACCCAAGTAGCTTAAAGAAATCATATCTAACCCATATGGGAAGGGTTATGAAAGTACTTAAATTAAACCCTTTAGCAATTAATCATTAATTGTGAAAATGCATTAGCCCCTTTCTTTCTTAGGTGCATATGATTTAAATTCCTTATGTTTTATGTCATACATTGGCTCATAATTATTTGGTTAAATATGTTAATGTGGGGGTAATTAATGGACTTAATGTACACTTTAACCTAAATATAAAATCAATCTAATGGTTCTAAAAACAAACCAAATCAACTCACACATGAGGGGAATTGGTTAGGACCAGTAAACCTCTTCACATTCCTTAAAATCAAATCAAAATTCCTTAAACCAACTTTGATTCATTTTAAATAATCTTATTCCATGGGATTGTCTTTAGGAATTAATTAGGGTGAATGAAATTTACATACTTTCATCACTTTATTTCTTTCATAGCATGCTAACTTTGTATGTCATATGAAAATCATGCATTCATGTCTTTTGAAAAAAAATCAAATTAAAATAAAATATTTCCTTTATGTCAAATTGCATGTTTTGGCTAAAGTAAGAATATGAATGGCTATTATCACTACTAAATCCAAAATTATTTTTCAAAACTTATAAATCAAACATTACAAGTGAAAGGTATGCTACTTATAATTACTTATAAGCTTGCATGTGAGTAAAATATAAAGATGTGCATTATGTGACTTTTCCTTTCTTCTTTTTTAACATAATTTTGAATAGATTGCAAAGTGTATAGTTCATTTGAAAAGAACACAACACTTGCTTAAATCCATTCCTATTCATTCTTATGTTAGCATCTAAGAGGGACCTTCACATTTGTACATATAAATTAAACAACCAAAAATCAAACAAACAAACAAACAAAAACCTTTTGCATGATTCTTTTTCCATGCATCTCTTCTTGTACATGCACATGTATTTAAGAATGGTATATTAGTCTGGACACCCTGGAGTTGCGAGGCTTTAAGTAGCCCAAAGTATGTCTTGTACCTTACACCCATGGTGTAGAAAACAATGGTGCCATACTCACTTATATCTTTTATATACATGTAAATGTGCATATGAATAATGGATAAAAGAATATCCCTCTTTCTACTTAACAAAATCATGCATACATGAACCATTCAAATTTTCTTAAATAAATATCTCTTAGCATTCATCATTAAGGTATGCTAAACATTTCCACTTGCATGTATAGATATGCTTAGGGTTCATCCATATGCATGTTACACATGTTGGAAAGAAATAAAGTGTTGTGTGTTTTATGTTAGTAATCCACTTTACTTAATCTTAAAATTCCTTTCACTTTGAATATGTTTGTTTAGGGAAAACCTAAACTTAGGATTAATTAAAACACATACTAAAACATTCACTAAACAAAAAGTCATTAATGAATCTACCTTAGAAATTACTTAAGGTAGGGAGGAAAGAGAAGTTCTCTTCTCTTTCCTCTCTTTACACTTAGTAATTAATTGTAGGTTCATTCAAACTAAATCAAATCAAATAAAACTTAAACAAATCAACTAAATCATTTAAATGAAACTACCCTCTAAGTTGAACATTTTCATACTAGAAAACTCTAATCTTAAAGCCTAACTAAGACATAGCACACAAACCTTAAATGACACACTTATTAGGCTAAGTCACCACTTTTAGTCCTATGTTAGGGTGGTGCATGGTTTGATGTTTGCTTTTATTTTGTGATGTGATATTTTAGTCTAGATGTTTGGGTGTATGTGCGTAGACTAAATAGTAGGACGATCTTAGTCTAATCATTATCTTCTGTAGGAGATTGTGCTTAAGGGGTGTCGTAATAAAAATATAAATGCTTTTGTTGTGCAAGTTGCTTATACCCCTAAGCATAATCCAAAATAGACTAGGCGGACTTGGTTATCCATGTGTAGGGTGCCAAGTCTAATTTATTCATATACATGCTTGGGATTGTGTGGTTTGTTTAGCTAATCTCTATTTTGTAGATTTTAGTTAGATTTACTTTCCCCTTTTCATGTAATTTTGCAATTAGGATTTGGAATAATTATTATGGGTGGATTAGGATGAACATTGGTCATAAGATTATGTCTTATGTACCATGTGAAGCCTTTGGAGCAACCACCTTTCAAACAACCAAAAGAAGAAAGAAGAAACAAGAAAGAAGAAAGAAAGAAGAAAGAAGAAAGAAGAAAGAAGAAAAGAAGAAATGAAGAATGAAGAATGCAGATCCCCATAACACGAATTCCTTCTTGGTTGTAATTAATTCATTTGTAATCTGGGTTGTATAAGGGTAGAGCTCGGCTACCCAATTTATTTTCATGTTTGTATGGTGGAGCCCTGACCACAAAAGGCCTCTTATTCTTTTACGCTAGCTTTATAAATTGAGTGATGTTTGTTTAGCTTGTGCATTAAGATGACATGTTTTCCTAGTTTCTTCCTTGCTTTGATGTATGGCCTAGATGGTGATTAGGCTCTTATGGAAAAATAAATTTTTTTATCCAATTAATCAACTCAAAACTAAAAATAAACAACTCATAACCTCACTTAAAGCTTAAGTTATAAATCAAGACAAAAAATTAGCAACCCCTTAGGATGTTGTATTTTCTTCACATCATGCATAAAAAAGTATATTATTTCACTCTGATTTGGAGGGCTTCCACCTATGCCATAAAACTTAGCTTGACCTTTGAGAGCCATGGTGGAAATACACCTCTTTTCTTGCTGATTTTGGCCCATAATCTAATTTCTCATGCATTAGGCATATGAATTCTATAACCTGTCAAATCAATGTAAAAATAAAAATAAAATATAATAAAATTTGCATTTGATTTAAGTCATTAATCATGCCCTACATGATCTAGTCTCTTAGAGTGTGTTTAAGGACTTAGTCTCTTTCTAAATAAATAACAAATTAGCTATCTTGCAAAAAGCATGACTTGCCAACATGTATTTAAAATAGGAGAGTTAGTTGGCACCACCCTAGATGGTTATAAGTCCAAATTGTGGTTTATCCTCTTGTGGAGGTAAACCAAATACCCATTTTCACCTTAGATTTAGGTTGCTTTTGGCCCTCGCCAAAGCTCCTAGATTTAGGTTCAGGTTGCTACTTTCTATAACATGAGCATAAATCCATCTGGCATTTCATGACCTTGTGTTATGGAATTATAAGCCCTAGATTTCTAAGTAAAAAATTCAACTCAAATAAATAATTCTCCTCAACTTCAAAAATATAAAGCCCAACCATAAGATAGTTTGGGATGCTTAATAGGCTTCCTAGTATCCTAAGCATCTCCTACTTATCTTCCTTTGGCTTCGATAATAATTCCCTCATCTTGATCAATCCCACTTGATCTTCTAAAAATAAATCACTTGATTGATAGTCATATCTTTAAAATCTTTAGAGACTACGATCATTCACCTTAATTAAGAGTATTCCTAAGGAATCTCATTCCTTAGGATGTAATTCACTATGAGGGCTTACCTCCACAAGGAACTTAACAAACCCAGTTTAAAATAAATCCTGCTTTACTTTTCTATGTAAAGTAGGAGAAGAATCTATGGTACATTCAAAGACCCATAGTCCTTAGGAGTCATTATTGGTGATTAGGTCCATTATGGTGACTTCTATCTTCTGAGGTACACCTTTCAATGTCATACCATCACCCTAATAATAAAATTTATGGATCTACATGGTGTCCCAACAAAGTGGCTTATATTTTTGTCTTCATTTTATCTCTTTCCAAAGGGATAGATGAAGATGAGAATATAAATTTCACCATAGATTTTTCTGGCGACTCTACTGGGGATGGTTCTTTTCTCCATCTTTGGTAAATGATCATTGTCTCCAAGTATCGATAGTGGGTTTGTATTTTATATGAACCCAAGACTATCTTTCTTTTTCATTGGCACTTAGCTTATTTCTTCCTTGAGCTAAGCTAGCCAACCTCCTTTAAGTTTTAGGACTTCACTTTGTGAAGTTCTTAAAACCCCTATTGGGTTCCCCAATAAGTGAAACAAAAATTTAATAAAAAAAATAACTAAAGACTTCCTCCTTACTACTTTTATGGATAAGTAAATGTTCATTCCAAAAATAAAGAAAAATAAATCCTTTATAAAAACATCAATTTCCTAAAAGTACTTTTTTAAAATGCACATAATAAATTATTTTCACAAAAATTTTCATAAACCAACTTCATGATTGTTATATGTAGGATCATTTCAAAAAATAAAATAAAATAAAATAAAATAAAATCTAACAATCATATTTTCCAAAAAATACAAACGAGCATCTTCACTCAATTCATTTTGATGAAGATTTCATTTTCAAAAATAAAATCTGACAATCATAGTTTCTGAAAGCACAAATGAACATCTTCACTCAATTCATTTTTATGAAGATTTCATTTTCAAAAATAAAATCTAACAATCATAGTTTCCAAAAGCACAAATGAACATCTTCACTCAACTCATTTTGATGAAGGTTTCATTTTCAAAAATAAAATCAACCATCTCTTTTCAAAAATAAAATCCAAAAATCAAATTTTCAAAAGCACAAATGAATATCCTCATTCAATTTATTGAATGAAGGTATCATTTTCAAAAATCAAAATCAACAATGATGAACATATTCATTCAACTTGTTGAATGAAGATTTAATCTTCAACAAAAATAAAATCAACAATCATTTTCAAAAATTAAAATCAACAATCACATTTTCCAAAAGCACAAATGAACATCTTCACTCAATTCATTTCGATGAAGATTTCAATTTTTTAAAATAATAGAATCCAAAAATCAAATTCTCAAAAGCACAATGAATATCCTCATTCAATTTATTGAATGAAGATATGATTTTCAAAAATCAAAATCAACAATCATGAAAATCTTCAACAAAAACAAAATCAACATTCATATTTTCCAAAAGCACCAAATGAACATCTTCATTTAATTTATCAAATGAAAATTTCATTTTTCAAAACAAAACCAACAATCATTTTCCAAAATCAAAACCAACAAATCATATTTAAAAAAAAGCACAAATGAACATCATTATTCAATTTATTGAATGAAGATTTCATTTTCAATAACCATCTTTTCAAAATTAACATTTGGATCTTTCATTTAACATACCCAAATTTGCTAAGATTCACTTTTCAAAATCAAAATCACAAAAATTCAAACAACATTTGGATCTTTCATTTAGCTTACCCAAAATTTGCTAAGTGAAGATTCACTTTTCAAAATCAAAATCACAAAAAATGAAACACATTTGGATTCCCTTTGCATACCTAAATTTGCTAAGAATTCTCTTTTCAAAATCACAAAAATATGAAACACATTTGGATTTCCTATTTAGCATACCTAAATTTGCTAAGTAGAAATCCTCTTTTCAAAATCAAAAGAATAAAATCAATCACATTTGGATTTTCTCAGCAAACTTAAATTTGCTAAGAATCCTCTTTTCAAAATCATAAAATTAAAACAACACATAGATCCTTTATTTAGCATACCTAAATTTGCTAAGTAAACACTCCTCTTTTCAAAATCATCAAAAATATGAAACACATTTGGATTTTCTTAGCATACTTAAATTTACTAAGAATCCTCTTTTCAAAACCATCAAAACACAAAATACAAGGATCCTCTATTTAGCATACTTAAATTTGCTAAGTGGAGATCCTCTTTTCAAAAAAAAAAAAAAAATACAAAATATTTAGATTCTTCATTTTGCACACCCAAATTTGCTAAGTGAAGATTCCATTTTCAAATCCAAACATGATTCACAAACAAGCGAAGAAGAAGAAAATTATTTTCGAACACCTCACTTAGCATACTTAAATTTGCTAAGTGAGTAAATCCCAAAATCACAAATCAAAACAAAATCAATTGACCCTTTACTTTAACATACTCAAATTTGTTAAATAAAGGGTCCTCAAACTCAAAAATCAAATTCAAATATGAACCAATGGAAGCATCAATCTCTTCAAAAATATTTGAACCCATTTTCAACATACACAAATTTGTTGAAAATGGATTCTACATTCAAAAAAATCTCCTTTCAATCAATCTCAAAATCCCTCTTCTAAATTCATTTGAGCCAGTTAACACTTTGAAGTTGTTGAGTGTGGGTTCAAATTCTAAATCAAATTCAAAATCAATAAAATGCGATTCAAATTTTTTTTTGAACATTGCACTTTTCAGTTGATCAGTGAATTTCAATGGCGGACAGATATGTCTTCACATTTTCTCATGGGATGGAATTAGCCTTGGATCGGGCCTCCTGATCGCCCACCTCATCCTCTTTGAGGGGGCTGGGATCACATGTGAGGGGACCACCCTCACAATAGTTAGCATAAGTGGTGGTGAATGGGAGCTGGGTTGAGTTCGATTGATTCCCTTAGAAGAGGAAGGTGGCGTTCCCATGTAGTAGTGCAGTGCGGTGCACGGTTGTTTCCCTTGCTACCAATTGGCTAACACCCACTCATTGGCACCTTCCAAGGGAAGGCTCCCCTGATTCCAGGGATTGTCTCCTCCTGAGATTGGTCTACGCTTGAACCTACGACAAAACAAGAACCTGATCAAGCGGTATCACACTCGCATAGCTAGGGAGTTGGAGGCTATTTCTCAGGATGTTGTGGAGGAGTCACCTAGGGTAGTATCTTTTATCATTATAGAGAATAGGTTTCACCCCCTCTATGGTTATGATAGAGAGGATGTTAGGTGAATTTCAACTTCACCTCTACTAGCAGTTCATTTTAGGCTCCTATCAATGATAGGAGGAGGTCATACACTGAGTGATTCTTCATGAGTTGGAGAGCCTAGATATTAGAGTTTGGGGCTCAATTTGATTTGAGATCAGTTATCCCCCACAGTGTGGGAAGGAAGATCAGATAGGAGAGGGCCAGGGAGGCCCGTACATCAGTTCATGTTACTAGTCGAGAGTGAAGGAGGTACAATTTATAATCAGCGGCCTTTGTACTTGTGGAATTTCGATCGATTGCCCGATCATCTGCATCTTACTCAGGGGACTACCATCATGGGAGGAGATCCTATTCAGAGAGAGTCGGTGGAGCCTCCACCACATTGCTCTACTCCATGCCCACCATCTTCTGTACATGTTCCAGCATCTACCATTCCACCAAAGGCCATGAAGGCCACATCTGGGGAGAAGAGAACCCCACTGGTGATCCATGGAGATCCCCTTTTCCATCCACTACTTGTGGCGGAGCTCTCCGCCCTTACTTGTTGTGGTGAGGAGGGAATGGCAACCACGGAGCATAGTAGTCATCCCATCATCACCACCACCACAGTAGGCTATAGAGACTGCAGTAGTAGAGGGAGGAGGAGAGTTCAGTCACCCCCATGGCTATAGATCCTTAGGAACTCCATCCAAGATCGATAGCATCTTTCTTCTAGAGCATATATAGTTAGCTCTCGGCGTAGAGGTTAGTATGTCTTCATATAGTGATCCTACTCGGTCCCTCTTTTGAACTTTACATTTGGACCGATCCTTGGATGACATTATGGTTTGTATAGTGGAGAAGAAAGAAATCTTAGGATATGCCTAGTTAATTTAAGGATGAGAAGGTTAGTTTTGATGAAGATGATCTATTAGAGGATTCAATGGGGTCACATGGTAGACACCAGGGTTCTCTTCGTGATTAATAGACTTTGGAAGGTGATGTGGCGGCAAGAAGACACCTACTACCCAACACCTCCGTCAGCAACTAAAGAAAAATGATGAACAAATAGAAAGGATGGGGAAGAAGCTTGAGGAGTTGCAAGCAGAAGTCTTGGCATTTTTGAACCAACCCCCAGCAGTGCATCCTACTATAGCAGAGACTAGTTAGCCTGAGTTATTACATGTCTTGGATCCAGCCAAGACTTTACCTCCGTAGGGAAGCGGCTTGTATGAAGGTAGTGGATAGTACCTCCATGAAAAGATATTAAAAACCATGGTTGAGCAGCAAGTGAGAGAAGTGTTGGCTCAAGCGGAGGATCATCGTTCAAAGGGTAGACCTAGAATTCAATGTCATCCAATATCCTAAGGGTTTTGTGCTTCTTTCAAGAGCTTGATGGGAGCGAACCAAAACACATTGCACATTTTGCTTGTTGCAATGCTAGTGGCAGTGATGCTTTACTCTTCCATCTCTTTGTCAATAGCTTAGAAAGCATAGCCTTTGATTGGTACGCTGAACTTCCCAATAGTTCAGTGAAGACTTTTGCTGAGTTGGAGCAACTCTTCATTGAGAAGTTTATTAGAGCTCAGCAAAGGGTGACTGTAGGCGATCTAGTTGTGGCTTAACAATACCATGGTGAGTCCCTCATTAATTATATTCTCAAATGGCATAATTTGAGTATGAAATGTGACACACATGTTTGAACAACATGAAATTGAGATTCTGCTTAAGAATATCCAGGGCCTGGTCGCCTTCATGCTCAAAGGTTTCACCATCAAAATATTTGAGAAGCTAATCAATAAGGTGACTAGCTTATAAGGAGAAGCCAAATAGTTTCATTTTTTGGATCAATCAATAAAGCTAAAGCCCCAAAAATCTTATGAGAAGAAACTAGAGTAGTGATAGTAGTAGACAAGGGGAAATAGTTGGCCAAAGAGCATCATGAGAGACCTCGTGCTCCACAGTCATCATTTCCACCTCCTCTACCACCACCAAGGCCATCCTACCGACAGCCTCCCTAGCCACCTCCTCCTCATATCCAGTATTAGCGTACATAATACCACCAGCTATAGTCCACCTACTCTTATGGATAAATTAAATAAACCATATTTATTTAAGAGGGAGGCAATCAGAAAAATCTTTAAGAATCTCTTAAAGAAACTAATTTCTAATAACCTAGGAGGAAGTGGGCAAAAAGATCCTAACTTTTGCCTACCGCATGCTAGGTCATATTTTGGAGGATTGCTTTACATTCAAGGACTGGCTTGAGCATAGCTTCAAGATAGGCACCATATTTATCCCGAAGGAATACCTTGTGGAACAATCATCCAGTTCCATTAGGATAATCATTGGGGATATTTGCAATCCTTCCAAAACCAAAGAAAGTTGGGATATCTCCTTATCTCAAACCTCTAAGAAAGTTGTGTCCAAAATCAAGAAACTTTCCTTGTGCGGTGGGTCAAACCTCAACATCAAGGAAGGTTTGAAAGTTGTCCAAGATAACTTAAGGAAGGTGGGAGCTCAAGCGGCCATGCCCAGGGATAGCCAAGTAGCGCAACCATCCGAGTCCAACCTCCTTCTGTTGCAACTATTACTACTTGAGCACTCTACTTGCTCTTCCTAGTAGACATCTTGTATCAGCGGATGAGGGCATCCAATCCCCCACCCCACTTACTTTAATTGACTTCTACTATGTACCTCCTTCAAAACCCAAGAAATCAAGGAATAAAGCTAGTTTGAATTATATCTGTGTCACTTTTGATGGGTTGTCTAACTCTATTCTCTTAGAAAACTCTTCAAGTCTAAACAACAATTATAACAACTCTGATCTTCCTCTTTCTAATTCAGAGTTGGACTTTCCTTCTCTGAATGCTACGGGTTCACCTCTTGAGATAACTTAGAATCATATGATTCTGAGAGTCTCATAGGAGAAGCTGTAAGTGAGCATGATAAGCAGGTAAAACCTTCCACTAACTTGCTACAAGAGATCACCAAAGTCAACCTCTGTAGTGGCAAGGTTCTACCTCCTAGGGTAGGACCTCAAGATTAAGGAAAATAAGTCATTAGTTCAGTTGATCTAGAAGCCCCTCCACAAGATGCTCCATCTTTGGATATGCTTGTGGAGGATCAGCCTAGAGTGGATTATAATGTCTTCTCTCACATAAGAAAGTTGCCATCTGAGCTAAGCATATACGATGCCCTGGTCTTATCCAAAGAGATGAGAGAATCTTTGATCAAGGCTCTTCTTGATCCTGAAATATGCTTAGCTCAGTTGAACGCTATTAGAAAGGAGGCATATTATTCCAGAGAAGCCCAAGGAGTCACTTTCACATATGAAGACCTTTTTCTATGGGACATGGAGCACAACCGTCCCCTCTACATTACACTGGACATGGGAATATTCAGACTTTCTAGGGTTGTTGTTGATCTAGGTGCATCGGTGAATATTATGAGTCTAAAGACCCTTGCCTATTTGAGGATTGACATATCCATACTCTGAGGAGATCGGATGATGTTGAGAGGATTCAATGAACAAGGCGAGAGGGCATTGGGTTCCATAGTGTTACTTTTGGAGATAGGTGAATGAAAGGCGAGGCCAAGTTTATAATTGATTATACTTCATTCATTGCTTTTTGGTGCCTTGGATACATCGACAAGATGATTCCATCCTCCCTCGATCAATGCATTAAGTTTTGAAAGGATGGGATTGAATACTGCATCAAAGGTGATGAAAAGCCATTTTCAGTTAGAGAAGTTGAGATATATAAAGATGCGACCTATTATCTTCCTCAAAACACCTTTTCTTTTGAACTTGGTCAAAATTCAAATGCATAAGAAAATGAAAAAGAAGAAAAATAAAAAGAAAAAAAAGAGAAAAGAAAAGTGAAAGTTCAAGTGAACGAGAAAAGGGCATTGAAGAAGAAGTAGAGCCACATATCACATTTCACCCATAGTTCATTCCATCATATGGACCTACGATTAGGATGACTTGACCTCCACTAGGCCGAGGTAGAGGCAGAAATAGAGGCGTCCGAGAAGACCCCTGGTTGCCATCGCCAAAAGGGGTTATGTCTCGTTCATAGGAGTACCCTACTATTCACATAGACTTGGAATCCTGAGAGTCTCATGTGATTAGTACCGACCTACCCTCTCAACGGGTTTCATTGGAGGTGACACTCGGACCGGCGATGATGATCAGGCCTCCAAGCAAAGCATGAATTTATTCGAATAAGATTTATGTAAAACTATTAGACAGCGGTTGGGAACTTTAGCTCTAACCTCACTTTCATCTCAAAAAGCTAAAGGTTTAGTAGTTAAGGAAGCCCCTAAGTCTTCCCTTGATGTGAAGCTGAAGAAATTCCTATTAGGATCATCATTCTCAAGTCCAAAAGTTGATGTGGAACTTGAGGATGATTCATATAAAGAATTAATGGAATTTTCTTTTGATTGGTACTCATTTGTGTTCTTAATCTTGCAAAGAAGGGTTTAATTCCTTATACATGGTCTAAGTACATGTCAGAATACTTTGAAAAACTATAGAACAACAGAGGTAGGGATGCACAATCAAGATCAAGACTAGGATTGATATAGTGGGTCCAGTCGATGATGACGATTACTGCTTAGCTATTACCAATCATCTGGATTTTGATAGGTTCTTCTCAAACCACACTAACTCTTTTGAGGACATGTGTTTAGAAACTTCAGATGATCCAGATGATCTCTAAACCAAAGATGCACCACCATAATTTGAAGAGGAGATCCATTCAATAATTGACAAACTTAAAGAAATCAACCTTAGAAGAAAATCCCGACATACTTATGCTAAATGAAGAAGAAAACAATGACTTAGTTAGGCTATTGATTGGGTTTAAAGATTGATTTGCATGGAGTTATGAAAAGATGCCCAGATTATCTCCTGACGTAGCAGTCCACAAACTAAGTAAGACCCTAATAACCCTATCAAGCAAGCTCCTAGATGCATGCGTTAGAAATGAACAATAGGTCATTTCTAAAGTCAAGAAGTTGATCGATCTTTGATTTCATCGGAAGAAAAATATTCTACGGTTGCTTGATGTTGTACAGTTAGAAGAAAATGACCAAATTTACATATGCATCAATTTCAGGGACTTAAATAATGCATGCCCTAAGGAAGAGTTTTCTCTTCATATACCAGAATTAATGGTGGACATCGCCTCATGTCATGCAATTTTCTCTTTCATGGATGGGTCATCTAGCTATAACCAAATCAAGATGGCCCCGAGGATGAAAGAAACACTACTTTTTGAACCACGATCGAAATCTATTATTATAGGGTCATGCCTTTCAGCCTTAAAAATGCTAGTGCTACATACCAACGGGCCATGACTCAGTTCTTCAATGAACTCATTCATCATCAAGTTGAATGCTATGTTAATGATCTAGTTGTTAAAAGCAGAGAAAAGGAAGACCATCTCTTTGACTTGAGAGTAGTTTTCAAATGGTTAAGATAATACAACCTTAAAATGAACCCCCTGAAGTGTGCATTCGGAGTAAGCTTAGGAAAGTTCCTTGGTTTTGTTGTCCGACACCGGGGAATAGATGTAGAGAGAAGATCAAAGTATCTTAGAAATGAGACCCGCTAAAGTCTAACAACTCAGATCTTCCCAAGGGTGGTTGGCATATCTAAGAGACTTTATTTTCAATCTATTTCAACACTTATTAAAAAGGACACCAAGTTCAAGTGAGATAACAAGTGCCAGCATGCCTTCAAAGATATCAAACAATATTTTGGTGAAGCTGCTAGTTCTAGCATCCTCTATCCCGGGCAGCCATTCATCCTCTACACAGATGCATTAGATGACTCCCTTGGCGCTTTCTCATAAGGTGAACTTGATTTCAAGAATTAATCCAATGTAGTATCTCATGACACGGCCAACACTATCCGGATGTTTAGCATGTTGGTCCATGATTCTCTCATAGTTGATATCACATTTGTACCTCATGTGGTAAAGGATAAGCATTAGCGATTTCTTAATAGCACCCACTTCTACTAATTCTCTTGGTGATGATCTCCCTGATGAACAAATCATGAACTTAGGGGAGGTTGACAATCACCATTGAGAGATATATTTTGATGGTGTGGCTTCCTTTCATAAAGGAGAAGCACCACAATCTACTCTTCCAGGAAAGGTAGGAGTAGGAATAGCTCTCTTAACTCCAGACTACAATATGATGAGATTCTCATACTATCTCTCCAATCCATGCACCAACAACAAAGCTGAGTATGAGACTTTGATTCAGAGTTATCCATCACAATGTCAAAAGCATCATCTGAGACTCTCAGTTGGTCATTAATTAGATTGACGGGTCCTACAAGGTTCTCAAACCCAAGCTTCATTATTACCACGAGTATACCATGAAGTTGTTGGTCCAAATTCCTAAGGTCACCATCTACAAGGTCCCTCAAGAAGAGAATGTAGTAGCAGATGCTTTGGCCAAACTTGCCAAAAAATTGGCATGTCCGAAAGATGTGTCCATTCCAATAAGGGTCCAAAACAGATAAGCCCTATCCCTTATTGATGTCGAACTTATTAAGAGACTTTATCATGAAGGGGAGGTTGCCGTTGCCAAAAAGGATGAGGGGCTGGATTGGAGGCAACTATTCATAGATTATTTGAACACCGACAAACTACCTCAAGAGAAATCACAAGCCCATCAAGTGAAGCAGAGAGCTCTCTCTATGCTCTTGTGGATCGCACCTTGTATCGATGGTCTTTCGATCAAATGTGGTTACATTATTTGGACAAGCACGAAGCTTATAGATCATGACCGAGGTTCATTCAGGTCTATGTGGAGCACATCAATTCGGTCTGAAGATGAAAGCAAAGATTAAGAGACTGGGATACTACTGGCCTTCAATGATTACAGACTACATGAACATGGCTAAGAGATGTGATCAGTGTTAGGTACACAGTGTGGTCTTACATCAACCACCCACGTTCTACATCCTAGTTTGGCCTCATGGCCATTTGAGTGTTGGGGTACCAACATTGTGGGTCCAATTGATCCTCCTTCGTCCAAGGGTCATCGATTCATCTTAGCTGCTACCAATTACTTTTCTAAGTGGGCGAAAGCAATCCCACTCAAAGAGGTCACACTCAGCTTGTGCTTTAATTTTTTAAAACCATATTGTATATAGGTTCGAGGTGCCTTGATGAATTATATCCGATAATGGTACTACAATTAAAAGCACAAAGATCAACAGCTTTGCTAGAAGACATGGTATAGATTGAAGATACTCCACCATCTACTATCCAGGGAAAATGGCCTAGCATAAGCATTCAACAAAACTCTCATATAGATACTAAAGAAGACACTCGACGATAACAAGCAGTAGTGGCATGAGCAGTTGGTTGAAGCCTTGTGAGCCTACTGCCCCACATATAGAACTCCAACTTAGTCTAGCCCGTTCTCTTTACTGTATGGGTCTAAAGCCGTTCTACCCTTAGAATTTTAACTCCCGTCATTAAGAATAGCATTGGGTAGCAAAATCACTATAGAGAAAAAAATGCAAAGTTGCGGTTAGAAGAGCTCGAAGGTTTGGAGGAGAGATGCATACGGGCGTGCCAAAACCTCGAGTTGTACAAAGCCAAAATAATTCAAGCTCACAATAACCTAGTTTGCCCTAGGGATTTTTAAGTAGGAGAACTTGTACTAGTCCTAAGGAGACCAATTGTTGCCCATCGAAAGATGGGACGCAAGTTTGAACCCACTTGGGAAGGCCCCTATGTCATATAGAAAGCCTACTAAGGAGGATCTTATCAGCTTATTGATTGTAAAGGGGAACACCAAATGCTTAAAATTAATGGGCTCTATTTGAAGAAATATTACCCATAAAAATATGTTTGAAAACAACTATCATTAAAAGAACAAAATTTCATTCCAATTCTTCAAAAGTCTTTTCTTCATTCGAAGTGTTATTTGCTTGTCTTGTGAATTTGCCACGATGTGTTTAGGATAGGTGTAAGAGAACCCAAGATGCATCCCATCCCTCTTTAACAACACAAACACAATCAAACACAATTCCCCAATGCTACTAGAATAGGTGTGAGAGAACCCAAGAGGCATCTTATTTTGATTAGCACAACTAAGATAGGTGTAAGAGAACCCAAGCGGCATTCTTTCTTGGTGGGATCTCAACTACCATCCATGGCATCATTTCATCAAATTCCCCAAACATGTTTAGAATAGGTGTAAGAGAACCCAAGTGGCATCCTATTCCCTTTAACACAAGCACAAAACTAAACACAAATTTTGTTTCTCGTGCTACTTTGATGTGGGAGCAAGCCCCTTGTGGCACTCACTCATTAGTTACTCTAGGTTGGGTTGACACACTACCTTGCTAGCCTATCATCCCATTGCTCACTTGTCTGGAGGATGTGAGTCCCTACGCTTTCTTCTTAACTTGACCATTGCAATCCAACAAGCACCTTGTTAGTTGGTAGGCTTCACTTCCCCTCCAATAAGCTACCTTATGTTGACTTGCTTAAGAAAATGTCAGCCCCCTTGCTTTCTTCTTGAACTAGCCATCATGCATTGACTAGGTTGACTATATTTGAGGTTTAGGGTAAGTCCCCCCCCCAAGAGGCTCCTTTTCCTCTTGACTACTTTTGAGTTGATATAAGTCCCCAATGGTATTCACTCAGTAGTCACCCTAGGTCAAATGGCATCTGTCGGTAGATTATCCCAATCGGTTCCACTATAAAGGATGTGAGTCCCGAGCTTTCTTCCTAGGGGTTATTGCAAACCGCACCTTAGGTTGGTTAATGTTTGTTATGCTAACTCACTGAATACTCCTCTCGGATGTGAGTCCCTGTTCTTGAGTTGGCCATCGAATACCTATTATAAATTATCTTCTCCAGGGTGTTGGATAAAGCCCTTAGCGGACCCATCCCCTGCGGGCACTCTATTTGGATCATGTCCTTTGCAACCCCATTTAGCCATAGGTTACTTTTGGATTGTATAGTCCCCTTTCTAATAGCCATGGTTGGAGAATGTTATGATGCATTCTCTTGTTCGATAAATGCGAGATAGTCTAGGCTGATATAAGCTCTTTCTTAGTGTGATCCCTTGCAAACTAACAGGGTTTATGATAAACAAATAAAATAAAACAAACATAATTAATTCGCTTGTGGATTAGGAATCAAGGCCCCAAATGGCCCCTTTTCCCAAGCAGGCATCCTATCTTTAGGATAGTGTCAGTAGAACTCCCTATAGGAATTTCATGACTACCTGAGTTGGGATAAGTCCCCGGGTCTCCATAGTCGCCCTTAGGTCGGGTTCAATCTGTTTGCCACAAACAGGTTACCCCGGCTGTCATTTTACTTTGGAATATATAAGTTTACGGTGCATTCTTTCTAGTATGACTGTCACAAACTGATGGGCAGTTCTAGGTCGAGTTGACATGTTACCTTATTAAGATGTCACTCTAGTAGTCTTTTGTAGTGGAAGATATGAGTCCCCGAGCTTTCTTCCCTTAATCAGCTACTACAAACCAAAAGGAATCCCTTTGGTTGGATAGTTCTCCCCTCAGCTGGGAAGCTACTCCCTTTGGATTGGTAAATCTGAGCTAGAACAAGGCCAACATGGCTCCTACTCAGTACAATCCATTGCAAACTAATAGGATTCATCAAAAAATAATTAAAAATAAAATTAATCTTGACTATCTTTGAGCTGATCTAAGCCCCCCAACGACATTCACTCAATAGTCAGCCCTAGATCGAGTTGACATATTACCTTATTAATTTGTCACTCTGGTGGTCTTTTTGTAGTGAAGATGTGAGTCCTCGAGCTTTCTTCCTTGAACTTGACCATTGCAAATCGAAAGGCAATTCCTTTGGTTGGTTAGTCCTACTATGTGGTTAGTAGACTACCCCTTTGGATTGGTGAATTTGAGCTAGATCAAGGCCTACACGACCCCTACTCATTGCGCTCCATCACAAACCAATAGGGTCCATCTCAAATCCAAAATTTAAAACAAAAAAAATCAAATCCATTCAACCTTCCTCCCTAGTGGAGTCAAATCAAATAATCAAAACAAACCAAATTAATCAAACAATCAAATCAATTAAATCCCCTTGTGGATGACTTGAACCTCTTTCCTTAGTGGAAGGTTCATTTACTCAGTCCCGAGTGGATTCCTCCTTCACTCTCTTATGTCCTTGACATGAGTAGAGTCACATTGCACTAAGCTCTTAATTCCTTCTACACTTTGGATTAAGAGTAGATTGTTTCTGTTAGTGCTTATGATCATTCGGTGTTGTTGATCATCTCGATCAACACCAATACGTGCGGTATGGCTTGTTAGTCACACCACACCTATTGGGCACCCTTTATTGACCTCATTTTTAGGATTCATGCAAATGTGGCATTCAAGCTATCATATTGAAACATGTGCCAATGATTTAAGAATGTGATTATCACGTACTTCAAAGTGCCATACATCCATATTCAATTTCATGTCATGGTGCATGCATCTGAGGTAGTTCAATACTTTTTTAATGCATTGTTATGCGTGCAAGAAATTAAGGATCACAAGTTAATTAAGCACATATTTCAAAGAATTTACATTCAAAATTAATGTGTTGAAATGCATGCTGATAATTCAAACAACATATAACACGCATTACTAAGAAAGCTTACACTTGAAATTGATGCTTTAAGATTCATAATGACAAAATGGTTTACATATGTATTTCATGAAATGAAGTAAATTCAGGCATAGTGCACCGAGAACTGCATGTGTTGAATGAACTTAAAAATCTGTTCTACATCGTAGAACGTGTAAATTTCACAAATTGTAGTAAATTCAAAGAAACTGAAAATAAATTTACTTGGACTGCTTTATCTATATGGTGAAGTCATAAGTTTCACTTAATCAATCCAATCATCCTTATAAAATAGGAGTTGATAGGATTGATTCTAAATCAAATGCTCATTCATTAAGAGAGATTCTATTTTACACTTGCATATGACCGTCAAAGGTTTTAATAGAAGAATTTTTTATTTAAAATCTTAAACTCTCTAATTTGATATGAAAAAATAGAATTGCAAACTTTTGCTATAGACCCGATCCTCTGCCAACAAAGAAGTAGAGTTGACAAGGTCTACACCCCAGTGATGATTGTACTGATTGTAGATTTCAATCGGAGGGGTTCTATATTAAAAATGAAATTATCAAATTATAATGTGAATATTCAAATTATTCACACCTCGATGATGGCTATGTTGAATGGAGATTTTAACCAAAGGGGATACTTACTATCAAAATGCGCTTACAAGCTCAAATCAGATTAATCTAAATTAATTATCAATATAAGTTTAAAAATCAGATAAATCATTAAGTTCTAAATGTCTAAATGAAATTCAATATCTAAAAACTTAAAGCCAAATTCAACTCACCTTCTGTAACTATTTATTGAAGGTGACAAAGAAGCCAATACCAAATCAAGTGTTGTACTATGTTCACTCTCAATCAATCTCATGTTAGTAAGGATGTGGCCCATGTCCTTTGGCTGCGTGGCTTAGCTATAGGCTCCACATATGATGCAGTTATGACTAGAGTCCTCTGACTGGGTGCTTGTCACCAAATAACACCATTATGATCCGTAGTACATTATGCTCCATAATGGATATGTACCTTGAGTTGAGAACCATATGGTACACTTGATAGGGCCAAAGGTCCTTTATCAGCTATGGTGGACTTAAACTTATCTCGTTAGACAAACACCACCCCAGGTCTACAAGGTTTCCTTGGACAACCAAACCCGTGGCTGCTGACAAGGACCCTTCAGTCAGGTTGGGTCGACTACCTCATCTGAATAACTAGACTAGGGACCATGACATCCAGGATGACGAAACCATGGGATCTAGATCGGGCACATCATCATTCCCCCAACCACCTGCTTCAAGTTAAAGAATGATGAATTTCATAATTATAAATTCATAACTCCACATGCTGCTACTATACGCTATGCATTAAGCAATGTAACGACTAGCCTTAATCGAAAGTCCTCTTTCAACATTGGGTAGTGTTTTATCTACTATTCCATGTGCCTTCTGAAAATTTCATTAACAGTCAAATCACTCTCTTCATCGAGAGGTCGGTGGTGAATTTTTGGAGCCCACATAGAAGTAATCAAAATAAAAAATGAACCCATAAACCTAACATCAACACCCAAAAAACTTTTTTATAGGCTTGAATAGTTGACTGGGGAGCCTCTTTAGCATGAGAGATATGAGAATTATGGTGGAATGAATATGGATGACTATGCTTGCTATGGAGGTTAAGTAGATGAAGTGCTTTAGGAGAACAAAGGAAACCACTAAAATGACAAGGATGGGTATTAAAAAGGTCTTGAATGACACCGAAAGAAATTAGAAAAAGTTATTTTCCTAAAGAATCATATGCCTAAGTGTTGAAATGAAGCAAAAGAAGAAAGCTTGATTAAGATTGCGTGGCATTGAAAACCTGTCTGTTAAATGACCAAATGTTTAGCGATTCACATACTGTGAAAGTTGGTGCATATTAAGGAAGTCAATTAAGTGTATGACACAACTAAGAGAGAGAGAGAGAGAGAGAGAGAGAGAGAGAGGTAATTAATGTTTTTTCAAATATTAGTTACACTTTCAAGAAATTTAAATAAATATGAAATCAAAAACTTTTTTTATAAGAATATAAGTAAATAAGAGTTTAAAGAAGTTGCAAGAATAAGTTAAAACAAGAAAGAGACAACATACATAAACTCTTTACATGATTCTGCCCCTATCAAGATCCTCACCTAAATTTCCACCACTTAGGGATTTCACTATCTGAACCTCATTAATGTAACTTACCCTCTTTCCTTGGCAGAGAAAGGCCATGCAACCAATAGTCTTTCTTGATGAGTAAGAGCAACTCAGAAACTAAGTTGGTAAAAATTCTATAACATGTTTATAGAGTTTACTAATAATAAAAGAAAAAAATCTAAAATCTAACTAATTAATTTAATAAAAAAATGGTAAGAAAACTTAAAGCTTAAAACTTTAATAATGATCTCATAAAGTTAGCGATCATTCAAATAGTTTTAAAATGTTTGTAAGTAATGTGGCCTCGTATAAACTCAAGCTTTTAGAGAAATTTGGATTAGCTCCTACAATTTTCTCAAGAAAGAATTGTGCATCGAAGAGAAATTGAGTTGAAGGAAGCATGAAAATTTTTTCACAAGTTTTCAATTCATTTCTAACTCATAAAAACATCTCATATGTTTCAAAATACATCCAAATTACATAAAAAATTTCCTTAGATAAACCTAAAATGATTAATCAAAGAGGCATTAATGGCTAGTTAAAACCTATATCTCTAATAGTTAGCCAACTTAACAAAAATTAATATTTTGAAAAGAGTATAATAAATTCTATTTTAAATGAAAATAGGCCATGGAACCAATAAAATTACATCTTAAAAATCCAATAAATCCATTGAAATAAAACATTAAGTCAAAATTTAGTAAATAAAAAATGATTCCCTTATTGAAAGCTAATTTTATAATTATATAAATCTTTAAATGAATCAAATAAGTTAAAAAAATTAACTAAATTAAAAATATCTTTAATGGTTATACAGAATGATAAAGATTTTAATAAACTATCATAAAACTTTTAATTCATAAAAATATAAATAATACTAAATAAAATTTCAAAAATACAAACTTAGTACTTTTAATTAACATAATTATGAATTAGTAGCTCATTTTGATAAATTGAATGTTATGTATAAAACATATAAAATTATGTAAAATTTTCAACAAGAGAACTTAATTAAAGAAAGATAATAATATATAAGATAAGTTTATTATCCCTAATTAAAAGAGCAATTATTCTGTATAAAATAAATTAAGAGAATATAATAGAAATTAAAATTATTTTATACTGATATTTATAAATAGGTTAAAGAAAATTTTATTAAAGTTATGCAAGGTAAAATAATTGAAAATACCTTTTTTAAATTTTATTTAAATTTATAAATCATTGACATTTGAAGCTTGAGCTTCAACCATCATTTTGTAATCGCAAACTTGACTCTAAATACTTTTTAGGGCTACAATATTTGAGTGTTCTTTGAATCTATTCATTCTTCTTCTAATTTTTTTTGATCATATCAATGAATTGTAATTTCTTTGAGGTTCATAATTTATGAAAGTATTTAATCCTTAAATAACTTACTATAATTAATTAGAACATCCAAATAGGTATTTATTATCATTAAAATAAGCTCTTGCATATCATAAGCATATAAGATCAATTGCTATTGATTTGAAATTTATCAAACCATTAAGTAGGTTTATTAAAGCTTAATAACTATTCGAGATCACTTTATTTTCTACTATTTATTTATTTAGTTTTATTTATGTTCTACCATAAATAAAAGTATTTGGTATTCTTATGTCATTATCATTTTAACAAAAATAAATTTGAATTATAAATGTTATAGTATTTCTCAATAATAATATGCATATTTTGATAAATAAAGTGTACACAACTAGATAGTGGTACTAAATAAGAGTAAGGCCAATATTATGAAAAGAGTACTATAATAACTTCAAAAATGTCTCAATGCAACATACTTTAGAAGTAACCAAAGTACAATAGCATAAAGGCACAAGATTTAAATGAAAAAAAATCTAAGAATGAGAAAATACTACAGAGCCACACAAAAAGTTTACTACAAAGAAAATAAAGAGAATAGAATAAATTAACCTTATCGCAACCCTCTCCACACTTCACATGCTTTAGGGCATGTATTTTTCACTTACACTCTCAAGAGAAAAGAGAAAAATATTAAGAGGTTCTAAATAATTATAGTATCGTCTAAATACGAACTCTCCCATTTCATAGTACCGCGATGCTGTGACTTTGGTGCGCTATACTCTAGGCTTTTCTACACGGGTTATAGTGCCATAATGATGCTAATGCAACACCAAGTTGTTGGTATCTTTATTTTGTGGAATTGATTGCCAAGGTTTTATCACTGTAGTGCTACTTGATTAGCGCTAAGGCACTATCTTCTCCATCTTTATAATGTAAGTCCATCGATAACTCCCACTACTTATAGAATATCTATTCTTGTACATATCATGGTATACATCAGACTTCTAATTGTTGAACCATATAGGTTCTCTACATTTATTCTTGCTCTACTTTAGACTTAGGTGATTATTCTTTATATAGTTTAAAGTGACTAACCAAGAGCGCTATTTGGCTTTTCCTCAAACATATTGAATCTGAAGGACCTTTTCAACACATTATGCCTAAGATAACTTCACTATACTTGCACTCCTATCCCTATTGATTCTCATACTAACATTTTTCTTGGTTGGGCCTATAATTTTCTTTTTAAACTTCATTGATAGATCCACCTTTAAGTTCTTGGTATTCTTCATATTTGATCCTGTAATTAGCATGTCATCAACATATAGAAGAAGAATGATATAGTAGTCATCAAAATTATAGAAGAAGTAATATTAGTCTACTGACACTTTGTGTATACAATGTTTACCATGAATCTCAAATATCTTATATCACTATCTTGGTACCTACTTTAAATCATATAGGCTCTTCCTAAGCATACACATCGAGTCTTCTTTTTCTAGAATCACATAGCCTTGTGGTAGCACCATATACAACACTTCTTCTTAGTCACCATGCAAGAACATCCATATACTCTAAATACATATCCTCCAATGCTTCTAAGCTCAAGAAAACTTTGATAATTTTCATCATTACCACTGAAGAGAATATCTCACTATTGTCAACTCCTTCCTTATGTTAAAATCCCTTCATAACAAACCTTGCCTTATAACACTTGTAACTATCTAGTTCTTTTTTTAGATTATAATCCCATTTATTGTGTTGTGGTTTCTTGCCATCAAATAGTTTTACTAAATTCTATGTTTAATTTGACATGAGTGACTGCATCTCATTATATATGAGAAACGCCCACTTATTTGAGTCATCAATTTGAATTGCTTCATTATAGGACTCTAGTTCATCACTATCAATCAGTAATAAATAATATAATGAAGAAGAATATCTTTGTGTTGGTCATGAGATTCTACTAGATCTCCTAACTTCAGTAGTAGGTGTCTGAGGTACTTATGCTTCCTTAGCTTGAGCACAATTCCTTTCTTTATCTTCTTCATCATTACCATCTTTTATCTCATCATATCTAAGGGGGCTTTAAGAGTCTACTGATTAACCCCAAGTCTCATTTTCATCCTTATACATCTCCAATTCATTGAAAGTGATGTTGCTATTCTTGATAAACTTTTGACATTAATAATCTTTGAACTTTCAATTCATATAAACCATATCCAATGAAAGTACACTTGATTGACTTTAGATCAAGCTTTTTCTTAGATTCTATCTCAATATAAACGTAAGATGAACAACCAAATACTCTCAAGTGAGATAGATTTATTCTCTCTTTGCCACTCTAAGCTTCCTCATGTAAGCCTCCATTCAATGGTACTGAAGGGCTTCTATTGATTAGATAAATATCAATATTTACTACTTCTGCCCAAAATTGCTTAGGCAATCCAACATGCAACCTCATGCTCTCGACATGCTCTTTGATAGTTTTATTCATTCACTTTGCAACACCATTCTATTGTGGTGTCCTAGAGATAGTAAATTCATGCTTGATCCTTTGGAGGTACAATAATCCTTGAACCTCCTATCATGATAATCACTGCCATTATCTAATTTGGGACACTTTAACTTCAAACATGTCTCATTCTCAACCATGGAATTCCACTTCTTAAACACATGAAATACCAAAGGTTTATATTTCAAGAAGAACAACTAACCTTCTTGGTGTAATTATCAATGAAAGTAACAATGTATAAAGATCCACTAACAAAATAAATAAGTAAGATCCAATACATAAGTATGCACAACCTATAGTTTTTTTTACTTCAACTTTGAACTATTTTTAAAAAATTGATCATCTTTTGATTTTCATAAACACAATCTTAAAAAAATCCAAATTTGTATACTTTAAATCTTGAAGCTTGCTTTTAAATAAAAAGGATTTCATACCTTGTTAATCATATTGCCAAGTCGATGGTGCTATTGACCTACATGAACTTCTACCCAAATATTTAGTATGAAGGGATTCAATATCAGAATTAGTAAAGGCTTTGATCCATTTAGAATGATTGAAGATATTTTTTTGCTAAAAAAATGCTTGATTTGTCCCTGTTATATTTCATACTAGCAGCACTTTCAAAAGTGTATATTGTTGCATTAGTTTTCTAATAGGTGCGAGATTAGAATGCCACCAAGAGTATAAAAACTACTGGTTGGATGAGTTTCTATTGAATTGTTTAATAAATATGAGAAATAATCCATAGCTAGAATGAAAAGAGTTAGAGAGAGTGGGCCCTTTTGCTAGATATCTCAAGTGGATTTGAGGTAGCCAACCTTCTCACCATTAATCAAGATGGAATTTTGGATGTTGGAAATGAGTCTTCATATAAGATTGTAGGACCCCAAAGTATAATTCTTGGAAATGAGCACTTGGTGGAGGAAATTCCAATTAAATATATCAAATGCTTTATGCATTTCACATTTGATAGCTACATTGTGGCCTCTACATTTAATGTTAAGGTCCTTGAGAACCCCTTGTGCATGGAGCATGTCATCACAAATATCTCTCCCTTAAGAAAAGCACTATGATTTGGAGATATGAGATTGGGAAGATGTTGTTGAAGCCATGCGTTAAGAATCCATCTCACAATCTTAGTGGTGGAAAGGCTGATATATCTAAAGTCCTTCCAAGATTGTGGTGGAGAACATTTTATGATATGGATGATGTTAGTGGAGTTGAAGTACTTTGGAATTAGCTATCCAAAAATAATAATAAATTTTTTTTGAATAACATTATTCAAGTCCATTTTGAAAATCTTTCAAGAGTCCTGATAGAGCCCACTGAAAAACCATCTAATCTAGTTTTATTCTTATTCAAAGAAAAAATAGCAACTTTATTTTCTTGCAAGTCAAGAATATAGCTTATGTCAATTGAAGACAGGGCAGGATGCAAGATGTTTACATGATTTGAGAAGTCCAGATTTTAGATGAGCCCATCAAATTTTGGAAATACCATATAGCGTCCTCTTTCATAAGAACTGATTTTTGAATTTTGGTCATGTACCCAAACATTCTATTGATTTTTGATTTTTTAGATGACAAGCTTGTTTGCATACAAAAAAAAAAGAGAAAATAAAGCATTTTGGCCTAGAGGTCTATAGTTCTGAAATCACAATGCCTAGGTGTTGCCGCTATTTTAATGAATCTAGAAACACTCCCAACTACATCCCACTAGCAATAATCAGCCAAAAGGAGATAGTAGCCCACCATCAGTTATTTCCTATCAGATAATTACTCAAAGGTGGAGTGGGAGCGGTTATGGGAGTTACTCCTTATAAAAATGGGGCTGCCTACCCAACAAGGGGATCTCACTCTCCATTATAAGATAGGCATTTTTCTGCACTCTCTTTATTGTATATCATTTCTATGCTCTCCTGCATTCTCTCCACTCTCTTCTCACATTAAGTGATTGAAGCAAAGGGGAGAGAATCATTACAAACAATGCCTTTGAGGCATCCTCCGTTGAACTTGGTTCTAACATGAGAAGAACACCCTCCCTCCATTGATCTTAGATCTAAAATAAGGGAGAAGAGTGCTTTTGCACTAATAAGTGTAGATTTTAACACTGTTAATTTCTTATGCTACTGAAAATTTGAGAAATCGGTTTCCCACAAGAAAATTGTCCAAAAATTGTGTTCCCATTACATAGCACCATAACGCTGAGAGATAGCACCACAGTGGTAAGGTCTCAGGAATTTAAACATATGGCATTCCACATCATAGTGCCACTTATGCGGTGCCAAGGTGCTAAACTCAGAACGCAACACATCAACCTTAGCGCCTAGGCGTTGCCCTCTCGGGTATGGTAGGGTTCCATCCATATATAGCATTGTAGCGTTATCCTTGAAGCACCGAGGCAAAACATTAATTTTTTAATTCTATTTCAGGCACATAAAACACCAACTTTTCTAAATTTAAAGCCTAACTCCTATCTTCTCAGCGCCAAAGCACCAACCATAAGGCATCTTAGCGCCATCCTCTCTAGTTATGAGCCAAAATTTTCATCTTATAGCGCCGCAATGCTTCCATGTTGATGTCGCAGTGCTGTCCCTTTGGGTGATAAACAAAAATGTCTCAGTATATAACATCACGATGTTGCCTTCTTTGAGCCTAAATCTTAGTTCATTTGTATAATATTATTAAGTCTAGAGCACAAAATATTACATTGCCTTGGCATCATATTTTTAGCGCGATGAGGTGCTTAACATAAAATAAATTTAAGAATACCCGCATGGGCCTGACATAGTAACACTTGCATAAATTCAATAGAGGATATTTGTGGGTTAATATAAAATAAATTTGAATTTCTTGCATGTGTATGGACTTAAAGATCAAGGATATAATCCTAATGTTTGAATATGCTGCACAGGCTGAATTTAAAAATTAAATTAAAAATGCAAGAAAATCAATCTTTCAATTTCAATAGAAAATTTTCTAAAATTATAAAATTACTCACATGTTCCCTGACACATGTATAAAAATCTAAAGTAAAATATCTGAGGATGCCGGGAAGGTTAATATTCCTGATTAGGTCTTATAATTGGGTCCGACTCAACAAAACCTAATCATTCCCCAATAATGGCTATGTTAATTATAAATTCATTTGAGGGATATGTTCAAATTAGATGAAGTTCGTCATCCAAAATAACTTAAATTAAATAATCATCCACCCATCCATCATTATTTGTCAAGGATGATAAGCTAAGAAATTTTTTTCTCACAATAGCTAATGTCAAATTAAATATAACTATATTCATACTCAAATAATCTCATGCTAGTAAGGCATGACCAATGTCCTATGTCTGCATGATTTTTTCATCAAATGGAACCATATGAAATGGATAAGACTAGAACCATCTAACCAGGTGGCTTGGCTTCTATATTGCTCCACTATATTTCGGTCATGATAATAGCCCATATATTCTCTAATGGCTTTGCTCCTTGAACAATGAATTATATAATATATTTATCAAGAAAAGGACTTCTGTTAGCTAAGGTAGACTTAAATTTATCACTTTAGATAAATATCACCCAAAGTCTACAAGAACACCTTGGATGACGCGACCCATGGCTGCTTAGAAGGATTCTTGGTCAGGAACTGGTTTCCCTAGCTAAGTAGACAAGGGATCATGATAGCTCGGGATGACATAACAATGTGATCTTGATCGGGCGTGTCATCATTCTCCTCAATATACACTTTAAGTTAAATAATAATCATTTATTCCATATTACACACCACTAGACACCAAAGCATATTAGAAAGATATGTTTATTTTCTAAAGTGCTCTCTTTTAGTATGGTAAGAGGGGTAATTAACTATGAAGGCTTGTGTTCATAGGAAGTGGAACCGAGATCTAAATAAACCCTAATGTAATGTTAGGGAAAATCGGTTGAAATAAGAGTTCTTTTACATTATTTGATTTTCTCATAATTTAGCATGTTTATTTAATTTATTTATATATTATTAATTATTGATAATGAGCTTCAATTTTATATAAATATATCATCATAGTTTAAGTTTTCACATCATTTCATTCATTTAAATTAAATTATAATTGTAAAAAACTCTTATGATAGTTTATAGAATTTGTTTATCTTGTTGAAAATATTATTTTCTTGTAAATAATTTTTAGTTTAAATATTTCTTCATTACTATTATTTGAAATAATATATTTTTTAGATCTATTTTAGAAGTATATTTGTTGACCTCACTTTTGGAGTGAGGATTAATCTTTCTCATCTTAGTCTTAGGATCCTTCTAGACACTTAGATTTCTTTAGTGCTAAGACACTTCTAATGATTAAGGAAATACTAGACCTAAGTTTAGAGACATAGAGAATATAACCCTAAGCCTAGGATATATCTTAGGACAAATAGGTTCTACCTATCCTATAGCTTAAACCAAACTCATGCCTCACTCATCTAAATTCAAGCTCATGTAATGAAACATGGCCAACCTTAAACCTTTTCAATTGATCTTACTTGAATTTTGTTTTCTAATCCAAGCTCCAAGACAAATTAACTTGGGTCTTAACCCAAGTTAACCCCATCACAATCCCATAACTCAATTAAAACCCATTCAAGTAAACTAAATCCAACCTCTTCTCTAATTATTCATTGATTATTTCAAACCATGCCAATACTTTACAATCAAGCTAATTTAACCAAAGAAAAGTGACCAACCCAAGTTAACCCATTTGACCTAAAGGGTTCAAATGAGCCAAAACCTAACTGAGCTGAAATCAATTACAACCAAAGCCACAAATTAACTTCAAATTCATCATTAAACACACCCCAATCATCCATAATTCTAATTGGCCCAAGTCACTTAATCCAGGTTGACCAAAGAGAGGTGATTAAGCCAAAATCTAATTAAATAAAATCAAGTCATCCAACCCTTCATTGATTATTGTAGATCATTATCGAACACTCCACTATAATCAATTGAGCCTAACCAAGCTAATTAGACCTTTTGACCCAAGTTTACCCAATTTGGCCTAAAGGTTCAAATTGAACCAAATCAAATACTAAACTAAATTGATTGAAACTAATGCTTCCAACCAATTTCTAACCCAATATTAAATATAATCCAACATTCAATTGAACCCAATTTGATCAACCTAACCTAATTAGCCCACTTAGCCTAATTTGACCTAAATGGTCAAATTGAACCAAATCACTCCATAATCTAAATTAATTCAAATAAACTCTTTAAATCAATCACTGATGATCAATTGAACTTAAACCACACCCATGCTCAAGCCAATTTGTCTAATTTGGTCAAATTGGTCAACATGACCCTCATTTGACCCAAATTGAACCATATGAGCCAAATTCAAATCTAACCCAAATTGAATTAAGCCAATCACACTCACTCACTCCAATGACCAATTGAACTCACCCAAACTATTAGTTTGACCCAATTTAATCAAATTTATCAACTTAATCTAATTGAACCCATTTGACTCATATGGGTCAAATTGAGCCAAATCCAACTAAACCAAGCCAAAACCAAACCAAACTTAGCATGACTCGTCCTTGAGTCACCATGGGTTTTTCCAAGTGGGCCCAACCATGGTGAACCCAGTTTGGGTCAAACCCATTGAACCAAGCCACCCAAATGGGATAAAATCTCCATTTGGGTGGGTTCTCCACCCCCTTATCCCATGGTAGTCATCTTTTGCACTTCTTGGACAAGAGGAACACTGACCTAATCAACCTAAGGCTGTTGAGCTCAGCCTTTTGCCATGAGAGGGTGAGTTCACCCATGGAAACTAATTGGTCTACCTAAGGGAGGCTGTACACTCCATGCCAGACCACTAGACTCCGTTAGCCTCTCACCATCAGCCACTTCAGCAGTCCCCTATCACCTTTGACCACCTATTCTGGCTGGACGATTGCCAAAGGTTGAACCAATTCAAGCCCTTGGTTAAGCTAGGGAGGAGAGTATACTCCTCCCCATGGATTCAAACTCAACACACACATTCTCTAGAGCATTCGTGCATAGTCCCATACCCTCTCCTGAGCTCTCCGTGTGCTCCACTGCCGATGAGACTTGCCCCTGATCGACCTTGAGATCCCCGTCTATCCAAGTTTCCAAAATTTACACCAAACTCAAATTAACTTTTTCCACACTATCACCTCACTCTTGTGAACCCAAATGAATCATTTCTCAAGCGATTCGATCACCAAAAGATGTCTTAAAACCAACTCCGGTGAGCTATGCCATGATGTTTAGTCCATAAAGCAATAGAGGTAGCTCATGATCTTCTCAATAAAGCTTCATCTCTTCAAGACAAAGCTACCTCTATCAATATACCACCAATATATAGCTTCGATGAGATAAAAATTTGGCAACCGTAGTTTCCCCTAGGTGTTGGTCTTTTTTGAAGTGAACTACATTTTCATGTGATTTTCATCATAGGATCCCTTTAGATTCATTCCGTGATCATTTTGGAGTCGCATCATCGAACGAGCTCCAGTGAGCTCAAATCGAGTGACGAAAGGCAGATAGTGTCTATCTTCTAGCTATCATAGGATGACGAATCACTGATCATTTATTGCTTGATTAGAATGGACAAGTGTGTTTAATCATGCTAGAAATTTTGATTTAATCCTTTTGAAATCATGGGATTAATCTCGACTGTCTGATCTGAGGTCGGATGGCTGAGATGAAACTGTATCTAACATCGCTGAGTTAGTTGCTATGTTAGACAGTTTAAATAACCAATACCACGGTGCCACGTGCAAGTGCTATCACGTCAGCGTCCATGTGGCCCTGATAGTTTAAAGGGTTAATTAGGTTTTAAAAAAATTTAATTAAATGTTGAGTACTTCAAAAAGTCATAACAAATTTTAGAAAATAAAAAAATGCAAATAAACCCAATTTGGGAAGGTTAGATAGAGGAGAACTTAAGAAAAATAAAATCTCTAATTTATGTCCATTGAACAGTGCTTAATTAAAGTTTAAAACTTAGGCTAATAACTTTAATTAAGGCTTAATTACTTGGCCAATTAATTCCAAATTTGGTGGGATAATTTTATGGGATGTCCTTTGCCTCCCATAATTTTCTTGGAATTATTTGCCAAGTAATTTAAAGATATTGGAATTTCAACCCTAATTACCTTCAATAATTAATTTAATAATTATTAAAATTGATAAATAGTAAAAAATAAATAATTAATGATAATTAATCATTATGAATAGTAGGAATAGCGAGGATAAATAATTAGGGCTTCTTTTAATTTCCTTTCTAAGTGTATTTCCTTAGGAGAGCTAATTAATATATGCAATAATTAGGGATTAATTAAAAAGATTAGTGGTAAAGTAGAAATCAAACAAAATTGATGATTGACTCAGATAATTCAAATATAATTCAAAATCTTTTTTGTGTTTAATAACATAAAGTTGTTAAGGAAGTTAAGGTTAACCCTTTAGTGTGGGAAAATCATAAGAGTACCTAACTTAGATTCTTTCCTTCTTTAATATAGTTAACTCTTAAACATGAGCTTAATTGCATTAAATTCTTTTAGGTGCATTGTAAATTTTATTTTTCCAAGAGCTGTCATTGAAGGCTCATGATCAAGTAGTTAACTAGATTAAAAATGTTTAAGGAAGGGTAATTAAATTGATATGCTTAATAATCAGAACCTAATTAATCCATAAAATCAATTTAATTATCCTCTTTAAATATGGTAAATCTCCAACATGGAGTGGGGTAAGTGCTAAGTATCATCTCTCCTCTTTAGGTCTCAATAATTCGAATATCAAAATTAAACCTCGTAAGAACTTTGGTTAGTCTTAAGAAATATCTATTTGGCTTGATTGTCCTTAGGACTTAATGTAATTGAATATGTTATATGGCAATGTTTAATTACTTCTTTTCAATCATCATAAATGTGCATGCCATTTATGTCATATGTTCATTTTTTTTTGAAAAAGAGAATCAAAAGATCATGATTACATCTAAGTTGCATGTGTTGGACAAGTATTATTATAAGGTGTGACTTTTATCACTAATAAATCTTAAATTATTTTCAAAACTATAAGCTAATGATGAAAAACTAAGTTAATGATGATTATAAGTATTCAATAAAGTTTACATTAAAGTTATAATTTCAAAATAGTAAGGGTTTTGTTTTATCTTTATGTTTCATGTACATATTTACATATATTTGAATCGGTAAGTATATAGTCTAGATATCTCGAGAACATGAGGCTTTAAGTAGCCCCAAAGAGATCTTAGATAATCTCACTTCCATAGTTTAATAATGGAATGTACTTGCTTAATTTCATCAGTAAGTATTTATGTGCTAGAATTTGATATAAAACTTTGCTCTCTATGTCACAAAGCTTTACAAGAATAAGACAATTTTCTATTATATAATCCTTGCATGATTTTCATCCCAGAGCTTGTGAATATGTTTACATATATTTAATTTGGCAAGCATATTGTCTGGACATCTCAGGAACACGAGGCTTTAAGTAGCCCCAAGGAGGTCTTAGGTAACCTCACTTCCCTGATTTAACAACAACACATACTTGCATAAATCTCTAATACATTTCTATTTATGCTTAACTAAGGAACAAAATCTTTCTTTCTTGCCAAAATACATGCATCAATGATCATTTAAGTAAAAAAAAAAAAAGAATGCAAATAGGTATTGTGTGTATAAGCATGTATATTAAATCAAATATCATGAATAATAAAAATGAAAGAATGTAGAAGCTATTGATGATGGAAAGAAGTGGTGGAATGTTAACCATGTAATAGTGATTTAGTTTTATTAATCTTGATATGCCTTTCATGTTTGAATAAGATTTCTTAAGACTAACCCAAACTTTGGTTCACTAAAATATTTAATAAATGATTCACAAAAGAAACTAAAGTCATAATAATGTACCTTTAGAAAATAATTTAGGATAGGGATGAAGGGTTCAAACCCCCCTTTCTTCTCTTCATAATAATTAAATATTAAGTATGTATCAAATGAAACAAAAAAAATGTAAATTAAAATTGATCAATTCATTCAAAGATTTGAAGGGAAACCTCCCCTACTATTTAACTTAAAAAATTCTGAATTTTAGATAATCACACTTCTAAAGCCTAGTTGAGACACACCACACTAAATCTTAGCACACACATTAGAATACTAGTCACCAATTATAGCCTTTAGGTTAGATCAGTGTATATTATGGTGTTATATTTTATTTTATGATGTAATGTTTTAGACTAGATGTTAGGATTATGTGTGCGTAGATTGGATGTTAGGTCACCAATAGCCTAATGATGTTTTATGTAGAGGATTATAATAAAGGGATCACTATAATAATAAGTAAATATAAATGTTCTTGCTTGCAAGTGCCACTAATCCCCCTAAGTATAATCCAATTTAGATAGGTGGGATTGGTTACCCAAGTGCAGGGTGCTAAGTCCAAATATGTGAAATATAATTGCTTGGCTTGTATATTTATTTAACCAACATTTGTCTTGCAGGTGTAATTAGATTTTATTTTTCATAAACAAGTAATTTATTGCAATCAAATTAGGATTAGTGCTATTGGGTTTAGGATGAGCAGTGTCTAGAAGGCAAAGTCCTGGGAGGCGCTGTGAAGCCTGAAGCAAATTAATCTAAAGGAATGAAGAAAGAAGAAAGATTGAAGACCCCCATACTATTTATTTCAATTGTAATATTCTAGTATAATCTAGGTTGTATAAGAGTAGAGCTCGGCTACCCAATTTCTTTTTCCTTTCTAGGGTGGCACCGACCTCTTATTCTTTTATGAAATTCATATGTTTGATTGTTGTGTTTAGATTGTGCAATAGAAATAGAATACTTTTCATAGGTTTCTTAAAGTATGATGGTTTGATGTGGCCTGGATGCTGTAGGCTCTTTAGGATAAAATTAAATTTTTTACCCTCACTAAAAATTCAAAACTAAAATTTAATACAACTCATAACCTCATTTTAAAGCCTAGGCTCATTATCAAGATAAATAAAAGATTTAGAAACCCATATTTTGTTTGTCCTATAAGAATTTAGAAGAGGAAAGGGTATATGGTGAATCTTTTGGAGCTAGAAGATTTTACACGATTAAGCCAAAGACTTAAAATTTGAGTCTGTCAATTGTAGATCTAGGAGAAATTGTATAAGGGAAGAGGTTGGCTGCCCATTTTTTTTTTCTGGGGTACTTAGCCCATTAGGCCTTTCATTTATTAGTTTGATTATTTGATTATAATATTTATATTATTTGTATAGAAATACCAACTTTTTAAAGTTTTTTTTGTGATTATTTAGAATGTTAAAACCTAGAAATTATTGTGGTAATCTCTTATGGTGAAAATAAAATTTATACCAAACTAAATAATTAAAACATAAAAATAATACAACTGATAACCAAAACATATTTTAATCCTTAAAATAATCAATAAAATTTACTATATATAATTTATGATGTTGAATGAGAAAGCATTTTATTTTTATCTTCTTGATTTAACTTTTTACTTATTGTATATAAGAGAGCACCTATCAGAGAGGATGAGTGCCCTTCTTGGGGAAGGCTACTTCTGAAAAATTGATTGGCCTTTTAACAACTTTTAATTATAGGCATAATATGCATCATTTGCATACTTACAACCTTAAAATAAATCAAAGTGTCTAAATAAAGAGTATAAATTATAAATTGATGTATTAATATAGTTCATTGCCTATCAACATATAGCTTAGATTTAGTGCTTATGTTTATGTTTAGAAATCTTTTTAATTAATAATAATAATCATATCTTTCATACTTTCATATAAGACTAGACTTCATAGTTTTAAATCGATTTAGTGGGTTATCTAGCAACCTTCTAAATAGGTTCATATGTTCAATAGAGTTTGGCCAATTTCAATTTTAGGTGAAGTTGAAATATGTAAGTCACATTGCATATCACTAGATTAGGTTCTTGATTTAAGCCAATTCCATTTCAAATTCTAAAATATCAATCCTTGAATATAAAGTTTGAACAAATCATGGAATTATATACTACAACTTTAATAGAGAGTATTCATACGAGTTCTTACTTTTAAAATGTAATTAAATATAAGGCTTGTCTTTATAAGTAACTCGTACCAAGTATCTTAATAAAATTTTAGTGGACACCAATGAAATTTTTTAGAAACACAGACCATGCAAACTTTAAAAATATTTTCTACTATTATATCTAAATTCATAATAGAATGATATTTTTCTCTTAAGATAGTATATTTCTCCATGCCTTATGAATTTAGATATAATAATAAGAAAAATATTTTAGTATTTGAATTCAATTGAAATAATAAAAGATACTATAATCAAAAAATTTATTTTATAAAATAGTTTTAATTTTCATTTTAAGAATTTATTTTTCTTCATAAGAATATTGAAAAGTAGCATTGGTTTATGTATTGTCTTTATGTTATCATAAAATACTTGAAGTTCAATCAAAAGAGCACTTAGTTATGAATTTGATAATTAAAACTCTCAATCATGTGTAATATTATTAAAAAAGGTTGCCATTAGTTTTTAATTATAATTTTTAATTTTAATAAATAATTTCAATTCTTTATATGTTATTAAAAGCTATTTATTATTTACATCATCATTACATGTCTCCATCAATATTAAATTCTCACATTTGATTCATTCAAGTCTAAAAGAATTCTAATCATTAAGAGTTACATGCCTATATATTTTTAATAAGAGAATTTACATACAAAACACCCAATTCTTGTATATTTACAAGTCACATAATTTCAAATTTCAAAATTTCAAATTATTACTTAAAATTTATAATAAATTGATACAAACCATATTTTTCATTTTTATAAAATTTTCTATAATTTGATTGTGACACATAGAAATAAATGTATTAGATATTTTAAAAAAGTAAGATATTAGATGTATAAATAAATGAATTAGATAGTTTATTTTTAAATTATAAAACAAATTATTTGAGCTTAAATAATCTCCCAAATAGTTTTATATTCTTTTAATCATTTAGTTCCCTTACTTTATGCCTTATTTCACTTGTATTCCTTTTATTTTAAAATTATTTAATTACCTAAAGCTAATAATCTTTAACTTATTTTATTATACTTTTTTCTTGTTATTAAATATTTGAAGATTAGTATTAAAATACAAAGTAATATTTGTACATTGATAATATTCTATTCAAAATAATAATAGTTATTAAAATACAAACTACTAAAATAATAATTTCTGATAATTCCTTGATATATAAACACACACACACACACACACAAACTCAACTCTAACTTTTAGTTCAAAATAAGATTAAACAAAAAAAAAAATCAAAACACCAATTAATTTATTTTTTCTTTATATTTATGTTTTAGCTTATTAATGATCACTTGATGCACATATAATTAAACAAATATAAATAAAAAATACTTCCGAATTGTGCTTAGAGATAAATCTATCTTCTTAGGGAAAAGCTTGCATAATCCACTTCTATTAAATAAGACATCAACTTGACTATTTATAAAATGAAAAAAATGATATTAGCCAAAAAAATCATGCATAAGGCCATACAAAGAAAGCTTTTCTTAATTGGTTCATCTTAAGTAAGTTCATGTGGCCTAATTAATTGGCTTCACATGCCTAGAGGACTTTAGATAGGGGTTCCACATGGGTTGAAGGAGCTTTAACCCTGAAAAACTATAAGGTTAATTTTAAATATATGAAAAACTTGCTAAAATTAATTAAGTATTAATTTTTAAAATATGTATGAGCTAATTCAACTTCAAAATTTAAATTAAAAATAAATTTTAAGATTTATTAGTAAAAGAGGGTTAGGCTCAACGACAACATCTCTTACCAAAAATATAAGATGATGGTCATAACACTTGCAATTGAGTTTAGCAAAACTTGAGATAGCACTATACTATAAAAATTCAAATCTCCAACAACTTGAAATGCAAAGGGAAGCAGAGACTATATTAGAAGTGCTCGAATGGGACATAGAGCTTATGGTCCTTCATGGTGTTGAGTCATTCATCACTTCTAGCCACTCACACTAAGAAGTTAGAATTTCATGATGCCCATGGAAAATGACAACCTCCATCTTGGGTCAAAGATGAAGGGCTCATTCATAGTGCTTGCCAAGACATTGATAGATGTTTTCTTCAGGAGTGCCATGACTATGGTCGAGAAGTAGAATTCATAATGAACTCATAAGGAAAATGGAATGTTCATGATAAGGAAAAGTCATTCGATAAAAATTGGATTGACTACAATAAAGATTTATCTTATTCACAAATGTTGATATTTATAAGTAGGGTAAAATAATTTGAAAATGTGGGTGTCCCATTAAGCATATAATGTGCAAAATTTTGAAAATCATTACCAAATTCAATGAGAAGTCTAGCATCTCACAAAATGATAAAATAGTGAGTAAGCTCATTTACTAATTAAGTAATACCCAATGACCTCAACATAAAGGAAAAACCATAATATATTGTAAAATACAACATGACATATGAGTGAAGTAAAATTTTTATCTTTTATTCAAATAAAACATTTAAAAATACTCATATTCATTCATTCCATTACATTTATTTTTTAGATTGCCTAATTATGAGGTTGACTATCCACTTAGTAGTAAGTGCTCCTTTGTTTGATAAGTAGTCAAAAATTAAATTGGCCCCCCAAAATGAAGTAAGAATAATCACTTAAGTTGTCTCGGATATGCAGCGAAGTCAACTTGGTTTCCAAGGCCACTAGTCACTTTTTCACCTTAGTTGCCACTCCACCCCACCCCACCAAGTTCATGCATACTTTATGAGAAGCTAGTTGGCCTTACAAAGCAACAAACTTATCAACAAAAGGCCATAGGGTTGAGGTTCCACCATTGAATTTCTCCCTCTAGAGTAAAGGGATCATTTTTCTTTGACTTGCAACTCTCATAACTAGCCAAAAAAAGGAAATCTAACCAATACATTGATCAAGTTTGTTGAGATGAAACTTGTCACCTCGATGGATGAAAGTGTTGGTGCCGCCAAGTCCTTTTTTCAAGTGGTCGACTCTTAGAGAAAAGCTCAAGATAACTTAGTTACTAGGAATCACCTGAGGAAAACCACTAGTAGAAATCATTTCCTTTGAATCCTCCCCTACATGATGAGAAAAAAGAACATGAATTACAAGTAAAGAAACCACTAAAAGGTGATTGCTCAAAAGGATCATCTTAAGGAAGGGTAGTCATTAATAAAGCCAACACATTTTCTCTTCACTATGATGATATCCTAGTAATTTACGATTAGTGAGATAAATAGTTGGCTCAACTTTACTAAGAAGCCCAAAGTCTCTCTTAAAGGACTCACAAACACTCGACATGCTAAAGTGTAAAATTAAAAAAAGCTTAATTAATTCTTTTATTTACTCTAACAAGCTTACCAAATGAGGAGTTGCCTATTGTGGTGGGAATCCTATGCCAGCTTCCCCTTAAGTGGAGTCATTACCAACCATCTCACTAAGACGTTCCTTCCACCAAATAAGAGGAGGACATCCCTTTTCTTCACTTTTAGGAATGCTTAGCACTCTCAAGATCACTCTAACAAGAGGTGAAGCATCCACCTCTTCTCCCATGGCACTCAACATAATTGGATCAAGAGAAATTGCATTGACAAGCAAGTCCACACCACTTCTCTCTCTGGGCACAACCCCTGTTATCAAAGTTAGCTCTATTAAGGTCAAGGAACTCACTTTTATTAAAAGGTCCATAATGATTTCCTCTCTAAAAACTATCTTTGCTTTCTTCTTTTTCTTATAAAAACCCAACTAAAGTTTAGTAGCATCAATATCAATAAGAGGTCTTCTTGAAGCCATGACAAGCACTCAATTAATTAGAAAAGGAGTATGTGAGTATTTAAGAAAACACTCAACAAAAAGCACAAAGAAGTAGAAGCACATAGCTTCAAAAGACAAGAGTCTCACTTATTATATAGACATGGGATGAGGGAAATGCCAAAAATAGAAGTAAAAATATAGGTGATGTGAGATAAATCCTAAATATTTTTTTTATCAAACTTCTAAATAAATACATTAATAATTATTTTTTTATTTTTATTCATCTATCCATTTTGTGAGTTGCCTCTATAAAGAGCATAATAAATAGGAAACTAAATGCACCACCAAATATATAAGAGGAATATAGCAAATGGACTCGTAAACATAATCCTTAGTGGCCACCCTTAATCATTAGCCACCTTAAACAATTCGCCACATATAGGTGAACAATTTAGTTACCAACATGCAAGAAGACTTGGCTTTATTGGGATGTGTACCTAGAGAAGTTCATCTCATATGAAGCAACAAAAAGTAGAAGACTTAATAATCATTATATCATGCTCCCCAACCCATATAGTGCAGCGTTGTTGCTTCTTATGACAACTGATATAGTGCTTCTAGAAATTGTTATGTAGTTTTTTTGTGATTGCCTTTTGATTCAACAAAAAGTAAGGATTTTGTTAGTTGAGGCACTTTTTGTGATTTCTTTACTTATATTGATTCTCAGATATAGTGAAAATGTTTAGATTTTCAATTAATTTAATTTTATTTATCTCATTTTCTCTTACTCTACTTCTTATGTGCCTGAGTAAGATTATGCACTACTCTATTGATAATTTTGGATTCAACAATATGTCACATATATATCATAAATGTGGAATGCTTTCTAAGATAAATGTCACAAAATTTAGAATAGTTTATATTCACATTCTCACATTTGATTTTAACTCATATAAATATCTATTGAGTAGAACAACACATCAAAAATATTTGTATGAGCATTTAGGAAGTCAATATTATGTATTTTTTAATCAATTTTATGTTCATTATTGCATATATAGTTGGTCAAAAATTATTTTAGCCCTTATGGGTGCATTTTAGTGGTATAATATGTGCATGATAAAAAGTTGTGAACAAATCAATTTTTAGGTTCCAACAAATTCTCTTATGAAATGCATACAAAATGAGTTTATTTGGAAAAAAGTAAAGATAAAAATTTGAGTGCTTGACCATGTCATTTAAAATTTGATTTATATCTTAATTTTTTGATACATACATGAAAATTAGGTTCATCCATAGTTGAAGATGAATATTCATTCTCCTTGAAATGTTCATGCATATGTGGATTTCAACAATTGAAGGGTTCATACACTCCCTTTAGTTTTAATGTATTTAATTCTCTTCTCTTCTTATCATTTGAATTTAATGTATTTCAAAGTATTAAAATGCTTGGAAATAAACATAGTAATATTGTACTATGTGTAAGTATAATTAACAAGTTTATCTTCATTCAAGCTTAGCTTGGTAGTTTGTTTTAGTGGCCCTACTATCTTGGGTAATGAATGATTTTCCTTTACTTACACTATCCATCTATTAATTTAAATGAAAATTTGAAGCCTCTCTCAAAATAATTCTCAAAGATATTGAATGCATAAGCCCTATGATTTAGTTATTTGATTTTGAAGATAGCAAATATATGATTGAAAGTAACTAATATTTTATTTTAAGTGTTTCAAGAAAATTATCATACTCAATTTGACAAGTCAGCTTAAAAGGATAAATTTAGCTTGGATTGATATTTTAAGAATTACATAAAATGAAAATATATTTCATAATAATAATAATAAATGCAAAAATTATTTTATTTCATTTATTTTAATTGTTGGAAAATTTTAAAAGATTTTATTTGCATTTTTTTTTCAAAATCATGAAATTATCCTTTTGGACAATTTGATCACTTGCATGATTAAAGTCTTATCCATTCCATCTTAAATTTAGTTTAGTTAATTTATTGCTATATCATCTTCATGGTTCATTTATTAGATTATCTATTTATTTTAAGCATGTTATATGAAATATTTTATTAATTATTATAGTTATCATTTTCTCTATCCTAATTATTCTTTTTCTCTTATATTAATTTTTGTATTTAATTTAATGCCTCAGAAAGATTTGGTCAAATTTTTGTATGGATTTATTGATGATATTTGTGATTTAATGCATTAGGTTTTTTTACTTTTGCATATTTTCAAATTCAAATTATTTTGAATATTCAATATGAATTAAATTTATTTTCAAAATTATTTCTCCTTACTTGGAATGTTTTGGCCGACCCCCTCTTGATTTAAATTTTATTTCATTTGATTTGATTTAAGTTTATTCAAATTTAAATTCAAAATTAGATTGAGTCAATTTTATTTCCTTTTTTCCAATTTTGTTTTGAAAATATTTTTTTATTTGATTTTAAATTTATATGTTTAATTTAAATTTCAAATTACTAATAATTTGGTTTCTCAATTATTTATGTGATAGATTTTTATTTATTAAATGATTGATCCATTTAAGAAAAATTTTTGGTTGTCCCATGTATTTGAGCTTAATTGGAATTATTTTATTTGAATTAATTTAAATTAGTTCCTTATATATTCTATTATTTTTCTTAATTAATAGATAATTGAATTTCATTTAATCTTCTTTCCTTCATGCTTTGATTGGCCTTCAAATTAAATTGATTTAAAATTTGAATTTAAACTCAAATTCTTTCTAAGTTAATTTCCCTATTAAGTTTTCTTGCCTTAATTCCCTCATACATGGCTGACCCCTTCATGACTAATCTCTATTTAATCTTTCTCATTTGTCAAAAATCACTCTTGATGAAAGCTTGCTTGGCTGAATCACAAAAAATTTTGTGTGCATCCTGGCTCTTTACCGTTCAACATTTACTTTTGATTTGTTGTTGTGCTATATTATAACACTTAAATTATTTTTCAACTAAATTTTCTTCAAAGGCTAAAATTAATTTTAAAATAAAGATTTTTAAATGTTGAATTCACCCCACCCTTTTAGGTGCCATAACCTCTTAACACTTGGAATTAGAGCCTAATGACTTAACATCCTTGAGTTGATCACTACACATCAAATGTTTGCTTGTTCCTTAGATAATAAAATTTATTATGCACCAATTTTTGATAAATTTAATTTCAAAATATGGAAATAAAAGTTATTATTATTCTTGTGAAGTATTGATTCTAAAATATGGTATATTTTCTTAAATGATATTTTATCTTCTATTTTTTAAATATAGATAAATATTTTAATTTTTTATAAGATATCTATTCCTGATGACCTCTCTTATATATTATCTTTTAAATCTGGAAATAATAAACTGTATGCTCTCACTTTGTTGTATAGTTGTGATAGTGAAAAAAGTGAAAGACACTTTACAAGAAAGATATCTTTGTTGAGAAATCTACTAAATTTAATGAAGAGCCTAAAGTGCATGTCTTTAGTCCTAAAAGAAGGAAGATAAAGGAGAAAGACAAAGTAAAAGGAAAATACATAAAAATTTTAAAAGAGCTTTATAGTGCAAATAGAAGGAGAAGCAAAGGAGCCTCTAACCACATCCATCAAGTTATCCACCCAAAACTTCTAGTTTTGTACACCCAAAGAAACAAGCGAATAAGATTGGCATTCTTTGCGGGATTATCAACATATGAGTTTGTAGGAAGAGGCTACTCAATAATGAGGACTCATCGACTAAGTGAAATCAGATGGTCATAGTTGCCTAAATTCAATGAGGTAACCTCGACTCATCATATGCATGAACAACTGGTTGCTCGCCTTTAATATCCATAATATTGTGGTGAACATGGATAAGAAAGAAATAAAATTCACTATTTTTGAATTTTTTTTCCTTTTCTATTTATTATATTCTGTCTAACCTTATATCCCAAGTATGACAGAAGGCTCTACCTCAGTCCATAGAAATATTTGGATTCAATATCCTTTTAGATGCAATAAACATGGATGAGGCCTAGATCCGAAAGTCAGATACAAAGCGAAGTAGGATTTTAAGCACAAGATCATTCAATGGGCATGGATCAGAACACCCAATAATTCTCCACGCACAAAGGCTTATAATATATAGAAGACAAAATTACTCACCACTTATAAGCGGCTATGGAAAAGGTGCATCATGAAAAATTAAGAGCTAAAGAAAATGAGGGATCTACATGGCCAGTTGAACAAACCCAACATACCACATAAAGGTTGAACAAACCCAACAAATCACGAATTTATTCTGTCTTGCCATAGCATCGTTGTGCTATTGATGTAGCACTGTAGCTCTGTGTTTGCTACTTCAGCTTCATATGTTTACCTCCGATATTACACCACGATATTGCTTATGTAGCGCCCACGCCCACACATTAAGCTTGTTGCAAAATTATTCTAAAATGAGCTTGATCCACGCTCTACTTATGATATAGCTAAGCGTTGGCCTTGTTTTTGATTTGCTCCAATTTATGCCATTTTTATGGCAATGCTAGGCCTAAATTTCTTCTTTTTCATTTTTTTGAGAAATTTTATATTACAACATAAAATATACTTAAAGTAAATACATTTTAACATATACAAGCATGGTAAAGACATTATAATTATATTAAATTTTCATAAATTTAACACCCCTACACTCAAACTATTACTTGTCCTCAAGTGATTTGATACATTTGTCCATATATTATCATTTTGAGTTAGTTAATAATATAGGTTTTTAGAAGTCTAAAATAATTAAATAAAAATTTTAACTAAAAATAGAAATTACATTTTAATGCTTATTTTTTATTTCATTATTATAAACTAAATTATCCCGAATTCTTATTATTAACTAATATATTTTTTAATTTAAACTTTCTTAGTGCATATTATCTTAGTTGATCCTTGTGAAGATGAATGACTTGAATTTTAATAAATAGTTGTCTATATAATAGAAATAAGCTTAATTTTCACTTTCTCAATTGAAATTATGACCATTATTATTCCATTATTTCGTTGAATTGATTTAGATTGCAATAATTTTAAAGTTCAATCAAGATACTCAGCCTCAAGAGAAACATTCTAAATTTTTTTTTATGATATATATTTTATATATTTTTTATGTAGAAGTACACTATTTTTGACTTTGTAACCCATGATAAATATATTACAATTCAATATAATCTTATTTACTTAACAATGTTTCATATGTTTTAATTAATAATAGTATAAATTATGTTATTTCTTATTATATGTATTTGTATTCATTTCAATACCAATTCATTAAATTCATTAAGAGGATGTTTGTGCTTAAGGAAATGTTGAACTTAACAAAAATTACTTATTTTTAAAGATATTTGGTTAATATTAGTTTGAAAATAATTCAATGGTTAAATAAAATCTTAAATGTAAATTTCTATTTGTGTGTTAAAATTTTGTTTAATTAGTTTTAGCTTCCAAAAATTTCTTCTATTTTTCAAACTATACTCAAATTTAAAATGCAAATATATCAATCTTAAGGAAATATAATAATTAAAGTTTTGGGGTTACTCACTCACATTTTGTAAACATCACATTTAAAAACAATACATGTGAGAAATGAACATTTAACATTAATTTTTACTTGAACAAATACAAATATAAATAAACAAAGTTAAAACTAAAAAAATAAAAAAGCACAAAAATACACAAAAAAAACTTTTCTAGTAATCCTTACTTGCTAGTAATAAACATTAAACAGTTGAACTAATAAGTATATTGGGTAGCCTCCCAACAAGCACTTAGTTTAATGTCCTCAGCCCAAAGTAGATTTTTTAATTTTGTAAAACTTTGATTGAATTAATAAATTGTTTTAATTGAGTCCAATTTCCTCCATAGTATGACTTAAGTTATTGACCATTCATTTTAAAAATCTTGTTTGTCTTTAAGTCTTGAATATTGATAGCACCATATGCATAAACCTTGATAACTAAGAAAAGACCTGCCCATCTTGATATTAGTTTTTTTGAAAATAATATAAAATTTGAATTAAATAATAAAACTTGTTGTCGAGGCTTAAACTTCTTTTTAATGATCATCCTATCATGCCATTTTTTTATTTGCTCTTTATATATTCTTGAATTTTTCATATGAGCCTAATATTATTTCTTCCAACTCATTTAGATTGATGAGTTGAATTTCTACACTTGTTTTCATATCGAATTTAATTTCCTAATTGCCCAAAATGCTTTGTGCTCTAATTCCAATGGTAAGTGACAAGCCTTCCCAAATACTAATCTATAAGGAGATATTCCAAAAATAGTTTTGTAGGTGGTTCTATAAGCCATAATGCATCATCTAATTTTAATGATCAATCCTTTCTTGTAGTCCCTATAGTTTTTTCTAAAATCTTCTTTATCTCCCTATTTGAAATTTCAGCTTGGCCATCAGTTTAGGGATGATAGGTAATAGCTTTTTTGTGTTGTACTCCATATTTTCTTAAAATTATTTCACATGTCACTAATAATTATTTACATATTTATTTACCACTTAGAGTGGCCGCCAACTAACACATCCTATGCTTTAAAATCGCGTAGGCCGATCTTATGTAAATGCAAGATAGCTAAGCTGTTATTTAATTAGGAAGGAAGCTAGAGTCCTAAACTTACTCCCTAAGAGACTAGATCATGATTGGTATGAAATCATGATTTAGACTAATGTATGAAATTTACAATCTTTTACACCAGTTTGACACATTCATTTTGGACTAAGGCTTGGGACAATTATGCTTATATGCATGATGAAATAAAGCTGTGCGCTAAATTAGCGGGAAGAGATGTTCTCCACTACAAGGGGTCACTCATAAAGGTCAAGCATATCCCTTATCATGCAAGAATGTAGACCCTCTTTATTCAAGAGTGATGCAAGATGATATGCATGGTGTGATAACATACAACATCTAGCTAAGGGGTTGCTAAATTTTTTATTTATCTTGATTAGGAACCTAAGCTTTAAAGTAAGGTTGTGAGTTGTATTAAAATTTAGTTATGAGTTATTTAGAGAGGATAGAAAATTTAATTTTATCTTAAAGAGCTTATAGCATCCAGACCACACATAAAATCATCACACTTTAAGAAACCTATGAAAAATATGTCATTTCTATTACACAATTTATACACAACAATCAAACATATGAATTTTATACAGAATAAAAGGATGATACAGCCAGGTACCACCGTACATCTCAGAAAAGAATAGAAATTAGGTAGCCAAGCTCTATTCTTATACAACTTGATTACAATTGAATTCCTACAAATGAAATAAATGCTATGGGGACCTTCAACCTCTTATATTTCATTCTTTCCTATCCTTCTTTTTGATTGGTTTTGCTCCAGGCTTCACAGGGCCTCCCAAGTCTTTACCTTCTAGCTACCACTCATCCTAAACCCCATTGCACTACTCCTAATCCTATTATAAAAATTACATATTTATGAAAAATAAAATCTAACTACGCTTGCAAAATAGATGTTAGTAGAACAAACATACAAGCCAAGCAATTATGCTTCACATATTTGGACTTAGCACCCTGCACATAGGTAATCAAACTCACCTGTCCTAACTAGATTATGCTTAGGGGCATAAGTAACCTACAAGCAAGTACATTTATATTTACTTATTATTACAGTGACTCATTTAGCATAATCCCACAAAAAATATTATTAGGCTATTAACTAACAACTAGTCCATGCATAAGCAATCTTAACATCCAGTTTAAAATATTACATCATAAAATAAAATATTACACCACAACATACACTAGCCTAACCTAAAGGCTAAAATTGGTGACTTAGTATTCTAATGTGTGTGATAAGGTTTAGTGTGATATGTCTTAGTTAGGCTTTAGAAGTATAATTATCTAAAATTTAGGATGTTTAAGTTAAATATTAAGGGAGGTTCTGCTTCAAATATTTGAATAAATTGATTAATTTTAATTTATATTTTTTATTTTGTTTCATTTGATGCCTACTTGATTATCTAATCCTTATGAAGAGAAGAAAGGAGAGGTTGACTTCATTCATCCCTATCCTAAGTTGTTTTCTAAGGGTATATTATTATGACTTTGGTTTCTTTAGTGAATTATTTATTAAATATTTTTTTATTAAACATAAGTTTGGGTTAACCTTAAGGGATCTTATTCAAGTATGAAAGGCATCTCAGAATTAATAAAATTGAATCACCATTATATGGATAACATTCTACCACTTCTTTCCATCATCAATAGTATACACATTTCTTCATTTTTATCATTCATGATATTTGATTTAATACACATAATTATATATGCAATATATATATATATATATATATATATATATATATATATATATATATATATATATATATATATATATATATATATATATATATATATATATGTTTGCATTTTGGCACACTTGAATGATTGTTAATGCATGTATCTTGGTCAAAAAGAAAGATTTCATCCCTTAAGCATATATACACATGTATTAGAGATTTAAGCATATACGTGTCATTGTTAAACTAGGGAAGTGAGATTATGTAAGTCCTCCTTGGGCTACTTAAAGCCTCATATTCCTGGGATATCTAGACTATATACTTGCTAACTTAAATGCATGTAAACATATACGAAAGCATGGGAATGAAAATCATGCAAATATTATATAATAGCAAATATTTTATTCATGTAAAGCAAACTTCTATCCCAAATTCTAGCACATGCATACACATGAATGAAATTAAGCAAGTACATGTCATTGTTAAACCAAGGAAGTAAGATTATCTAAAACCTCTTTAGGGCTACTTAAAGTCTCGTGTGCCCAGGATATCCAGACTATATACTTGCTAACTCTAAATATATGTAAACATGCACATGAATCATGAAAATAGAACAACCCTTTAACATGTTTAAATTATAAGTAAATGTAAATTTTATTAAACATTTATAACCAAGATTAATTTAAAATTTATGTCATTAGTTTATAATTTTAAAAATAATTTAGGATTTATTAGTGATAATAGCCACCGCTTCTAAGTTAAGTACTCTTATGATTTTTCCACACTAATGGGTCAACGATAATTTCCTTAATAACTTTATGTTATTAAACACATAAAGGAAAACTAATGAATTATATTTGAATTATCAATTATTAATTTAGTTTGATTTCTATCTTATCATTAATTTTTCTTGATTAATCCATAATTATTACTTATGTTAATTAACCCTCCTAAGAAAATACATTTAGAAAAATAATTCGAAAATATATCCTAATTATTTCTCCTCAATATTCTCACTATTCATAGTGATTAATTATCATAAATTATTTAATTTTCAATATTTAAAAAATTTAATATATATTAAACTAATTAATAAGGGTAATTATGATTGAAATTCTACATTCTTTAAATTACATGACCCATAATACCAAGAAAATTATGAGAGCTAGATGGCATCCCATAGAATCATCCCACCAAATTTAGAATTAATTAACCAAGCAATTAAGCCTTAATAGAGGTAATTAACCTAAGTTTCAAACTTTAATTAAGCACAGTTCACTGGACATAAATCAGAGATTTTATTTTTCTTAAATTTTTCTCTATCTAACATTTCAAAAATGAGTTTATTTGCATTTTTTTGAATTTTTTATAATTAGTTATGAATTTTTTTTTTGAAGTTTTGGCCATTTAGTTATATTTTTAAAGCCTAATTATCTTTCGAAAACTATCAGCCCCATGCAGACGCTGATGCATCATCGCTTTCCACATGTCGTAATAATATTGATTATTTAAACCATCCGACGCATCAGCTAGCTCAGTGGTGGCGGGCGCTATTTCATCCGGGCCATCCGATCTCGTATCGGATGATCTAGATTAATCTTATGATTTCAAAGGGATTAAATCAGAATTTCTACTATGATTAGTCATGGTCATCGGTCTAATCGGTAAACGGATGACCAATGATTCATTGTCCCACGAGCACTGGAAGGCGGACCGTCATTTCTCCGATCAGTGGAGCTCATTTGATGGTGAAATAGACCCTAAAATGATCAAGGAAGAAATCTAAGAGGCTCCTATAGTGAAAATCACATCAAATTATAGTTCACTTCAAAAAAGACCAACACCTAGGGGAAAACTACGGTTGCTGGATTTTTACATCACTGGAGCTAGAGATTGACAGTCCGTCGATATAAGTAGCTTCATATTAAAGAGATGAAGCCCTATTAAGAAGATCATGAGTATGCCTTAATTTGTCTATGGACCAAACCGCAAAGCTCATTGGAGTTGGTATAGACGTCTTCGGTCGAATTGCCCGGGAAATGTTTTGTTTTGGTTCGCTAGAGTGAGATGAAGTTGTGAGAAGAGTTAATTTGAGTTTGGTGGAGATTTTGGAAGCTTGGACGGATGGAGCTCTGGGGTTCGATCGGGGACTGGTCTCATCAGCAGTGGAGCGCATGAAGAGCTCAGGAAAGGGTATGAGACTGTGCAAAATTCTCTGAGGAAGGTGTGTGTTGAGTTTGAATCCACAAGGAGTATACTCTCTACCCAAACTAAACTAAGGGCTGAGATTGGTTTAGCCTTTGGCAGCCATCCGATCGGGTTAGGTGGCGGAGGTGGTAGGGGACTGCTGAGGTGGTTGAGGGTGAGAGGCTGAGGGAGTGTAGTGGTTTGGCATGGGGCGTATAGCCTTCCTTAGGTGAAATAATGGGTTGCCATGGGTGAACTCACCCTCTCATGGCTGAAGGCTGAACAAAATATCCATGGGTTAGGCTGGGTCAGTTGTCCTCTTATCTAAGAAAAGCCAAAGGTGGTGACGCTGTCATGGGGTTGGGAGTTTTGATCCAAATAAGGATTTTATCCATTTGGTGGGCTTGGTTCAATGGGCTTGACCTAAATTAGGTTCACCATGGGTTGGGCCCACTTGGCTAAGCCCATGGTGACCCAAATATGAGTCATGCTAAGTTTGGTTGGGTTTAGCTCAATTTGATCTATATAAGTCAAATGGGTTCAATTGGGTTAAGTTGACCAATTTGACCAAATTGGGTCAAATGGTTTGGTGGTTGGGTGGTCATTTGGAATGCATTAGTGCAGTTCGTTTGATTCAATTTGGGTTGGATTTGAATTTGGCTCATATGGTTCAATTTGAGTCAATTGGGTCATGTTGACTAATTTGACCAAATTGGTCAAATTGGCTTGGGCATGGATTAAGTTTATGTTCAATTAATCATTTGGAAATGATTGTAGGTGTTGGTTTGAATTGATTTGGATTATGGAATGATTTGGTTTAATTAGACCTTTTAGGTTAATTTGGGCTAAGTAGGTCATTTGGGTTGGCTTAGTCAAATTGGCTTCAATTGATGATTGTAGGGTGTTCAATAATCAATTTATGACTGATTAAAGGCATTGGTTGCAATCATTTTTGATTGAAATGAGATTTGGTTTAATTTGGCCCTTTTTCAATTGGTCAATTTAACAGGTTAAATGGTCAAATTGGCAGCTCAAATTGATTGCAATGGGGTAATTAAAGATGATCAACAATCATTATGGAAGGGATTGGATAAGTTGATTTAATCCAATTTGGATTGGATTGAAGTTTGAATAAAGTTGAATATTTAGGTCTCATTGGGTCAAGTGACCAATTGGGTTGATTGGGTTGAATTTGGTTGAGTTGGTGTCAATTAAGTGTTGAGAGGGATTCAATGATGGATTTAGAGTTGATTAGTGGATTTGATCATAATTTATTTGGGCCCGTTAGGTTTTGACTCATTTGAGCCCTTTAGGTCAAAGGGGCTAACTTGGGGTGGTCACTTTTCTTTAGTTCAATTAGCTTGATTCCAAGTATTGGCATGTCTTGAAATGATCTAATGAATAATTGGGGTGATTAAGAAAATCAAATTGGATTTGGTTTGCCTGAATGGGTTTGAATTGAGTAATGGGATTGTGATGGGGGTTAACTCGGGTCAAAGCCTAAGTTAATTTGGCTTTGAGTTTATATTAGAAAACAAATTCAAGTGAAATTAATTTGAATGGCTTGAGGTTGATTATGTTTCATTTACATGAGTTTGGATTTGGATGAGTGAATAGGCATGGATTTTGGTTTAGGCCATAGGATAGGTAGAACCTATTTATCCTAAGATAAACTTTTGCTTACGGTTATGTTCTCTAAGTCTCTAAGCTTAGGTTTAGTGTTTCCTTAATTACTAAAAGTGTCTTAGCACTAAGGAAATCTAAGTGTCTAGGAGGTTCCTAAGTCTAAGATGAAGAAGGCTAATTCTTACTCTAAAAGTGAGGCCAACAATAATTTTTAACATATTCATGTATATCTCTAAATAAGGTTGGACAATAAAATTCACTTTGTACTATTTTAGTATCTACTTTATTACCTTCAAAATATCCTCCATATTCATAATAGTGACAAGATATTATAATTTCTAAAATTTTATTATCAAGTATGCATCTTCTTGAAATCATATGGACATTTCTTATAAAGATAGGGTTGTGGGAAAAAGTTTTTGACACCACATAAAATTTAGGAATTTTTTTTTAGGTGATCAAATGCATCATTAAGGAGTAAACATATTATCTCAAAAAATAAATATGTTATCCTATAATTCATTTGATCATTTCATAAAAGACTCCTAAGGCTAATAAGTCTTTAATATATAAGAGAGTTTTCTCCTGAACTACATAAGGAAGTAGAGCAAGGTTTATTTTAAACTAGGTTCATGGTTCCCTTTTAGGGCAAGCCTCTATAGTTAATTACATCTTTGGAACAAATGATCTCTTCCTAAGAATACTCTTGGTTGAAGAAATAAACATTTATTTCTGTAGATTTCTAAGTTGGTTCCAAGGAAAATCATAATTTGGAATTTCGAAAAGGGAACACTACAAAGTAGGAGTTATTTTGGAATCCAAAATGGATAAAGTAGAAAATGTCCATAGATATTAGGATACTCAATGAACTTTTCAATTGTTCTACTATTGGGCTTTAAATTCTAGAATTTAAATTCAATTTTGAGTTAACATTTTATTTAAAATCTAAGACTTAGATTCTAGCAACACAAAATTATTGAAATGCTTAGGATTGAAGACTTACTCCAGTAAGATGCTTTAGATCCTAAGTCTATAAGTAGTTTTGACATAAGTCAGAGGCTCGACCTAGTTTGACTTTCGGGAATTATTGGCTATTCCTCTCATTTGATGGAATGAAGCTATCACTGACTCTTATGGACTTACAACTCGCCTAGAAGGCTTGCTAGTTAACACTACCTAAGAGAATTTTAAATCCAAGATGCAAAGTCTGATGCATGTAAGATGGCTAGGCTGTTGTATTTTAAGTAAGAATTTAAGAGCGTACACTCACTCCCTAATTCCTGAGATCAAGTTAGGAATAATATGTTCCTAACTAAGTACAACAAATTTTAGATTTTATAGCTTGACTCACAATTCATTTAAGGTCTTGGGGCACGCATTTTATGCTTACAATGAGATGCATCTAGAAGTGATCATATGCCAAATCAAGAAGAGAAGGCAGACTTTCCCAGGAAGGTGGTCATCCTCAAAGGTTAGATGCCCCTTGTGTGCAATGGGTGAAGCGCATGAATTATAGAATTAGAATAATATGCTAGTATGGTTTGTAAAAGCTAAATATTTCTAGTTGCTTTTAAGTTATCCCTAGGGCTTTAATTTATGTGAGAAGTTTTGAATTGCTTTATTTTGTTTAACTTGCTTAAATTTAAGTTGGGTAGAAAATTTTACTTTTTCTAAGAGCCTAACGTCCAAACATTTATCACAAAAAGCACAACACAAAAAGAAACCTAGAAAAAATAGGTTAATTCTATTATGCACCCAAAGTAAATCACACTAATTGAAATTAAAGAATAGGCCATTGCAACCGAGTACCACTGTACACCTTAGAAGAAAAAGAAAAGTGGGCAATCGAGCTTTGCCCTTATATAGCATGACCTAAAACTATAAGTCTAAATCTATGGGTCTTATTCTAGGTTTGTTTCATTCTTTAGGGACCTCCATTAGGCTTCACAAAAGACCTCTATACCCATCTGCTAGTAGGGTTAGCTCTCCTAACCTAATTTTGAGCTAAGGCTACAATTTAAATTTTAAAAATAAATCCTAATCCCTGCAAAACAAAAGTGAGAAAAATGTAAACAACACAGTAACATTTATAAAAACAAACATACAGGATTAGCATTAGTTGCTTGCCAAGCCCACCTATCATATTGGGCTATGCTATGGGACTTGTTCAGCACCTACAAGCAAATAATAATTTTTATACTTTTATTATAGCTGTTCTTTTTAGCACAACCCCTTATATAAAACAACATTAATTCTAAAAAAATGTCCTATCATCCAGACTAACAACAAATAATCCTAACTATCAAGTCTAAGATAGTACACTACAAAATAAGTAAAATACATCACATCATAGTATATCATAGAATGATCTAACTTAAGTCTAGGTCTAATAATCTAATGTGTGAAGGACATGAGATTGTGTGGTAAGACTTTGCTAGGCCTTTTTAGATTTGAGTGTAGATTTAAGTTTTGAGGTTTGTTTGATTTACCTTTAAATGGTTTTAATTCAAATGATTTAATGATTCATAATTTTGTTTTCATTTTTAAATTCATTTTTATGTTAAAAGAGTTTTATATTTTCAATAATGAAGAGTAAAATAGATTCACTTTGGGTGGAACCCATTTTATTCAACATCTTAAATCCTAATAGAATGTAGCCTTCACCCTAAGATGAAGGTTCATTCCAAAGGTCTAACTAAGATCCTAAGTATCATAATTAACCTCTTTTGTATTCATTTAAATGATTGGGTTTGATTTTAATATAGATCAAAATTTTAATTTTATTTTCGAATTAAAATTTTATTCTTCTTTTCCACCTCTTTTGATTTGATTAAATGTTTTTGAGTTTGCTTTATTTTCAATTTGAATTGACTTATTTGATTTAAATTGATCTTATTATTTATTCTATTAATATTTATATCCATTTAATTTATGTTTATTTAATTTGAATTATGTTAACCTAATACATTTAGGTTAATGTTTTAATCCAATCTTAATTAGAATTGATTATATGTTAAGATTCCATTAATTGATTTATCATGAATTTAATAATTTATTAACTTTAAGGTTTAATTAGATTTTATATTTTTAATGGTTTCCATTAACTCTTAAGTTTGGAATTAATCCAATTCTCTGACTTAGAGTACTAGAAAATTTTCCTTAGGTGTTTTGATGTTGATGAAGATGTTTTAAATTAATTTATGAATTTTTATAATTTGTAGTTATTTTTTTATTTATTATTTCATGTAAATCAATCTAATGATTGAAAATTCTATAAGATTCAATTGAGAGGTCAATTAACCTAGAAATTTTTATAGTAAGTGGGATTTCTTGCCAATTTAAGTTTATTAAAGTTTTGTTTTAATGAGATGAATGATTTGGGATTAATTAAGGCCTTGAATATTTCATTAAAACCTAAATTAAGCTTAATTTAGTAGGAATTACTTAAGAATTTTATTTTTCCTAGATTCCTTTTTGGAAGATGCATCCATAGAGGGTTCATTTGGAATTTTTTGAATTATGGCTGATTTGTTTTTATTTTTCTAAGTTTAGGTTGATTAATTAGATTAATTAATTCAATTAAATGTCAAATTAGATCATTTTATGATTTATTAGATTTAAGTGAGTTTTAGTGGTGTTTTAGGTTCATTAAAGTTTATTATAATGATTTAAGGTGACTTTATCATTTTCCATGATTTTATTAATTTAATATTTATTTATTTCATTAAAATTAGGGTTTGATATTGGAAATTCAATATCCTTTGATTCATTTTGCAATAAATCATGAAAATGTTTTTTAAGGTGTATTTTAACGCCAATGTGAGTTTCCCAAAGTTTCATATTGATTGGATTAATGGTTTATGATTAATTTGAGTTTAATTATTTTTCTTTAAATCCAAATTAACCTAAAATTACTTAATAATAATTGGGGATTTTGGGTTTATTGGATTCCTCTCACTGAGAGGAGCCTTTAATTATATTGTTTGATTGAGTATTTTATTTTTTATAATTTTTAAAATTTTAGATTAATTTTCTTTAAGTTTTTTAAATAAAAAAATTGTATTTTGCATTTTAAATGTTTGTCGCTATGTCGCATTAATGCGGCACCTCTTTACATGTGGTGATGCCCGATTCGTCTAGCTTGATCCATGCCGATCCAGCTTGGATTGGGGCGGGGGACGCGAGATTCATCTTATTGATCGTATAGTCAGAATTTCACCTACATTTTTCCTAAGGTGTTTAATCATATCATGCGACTAGATCAAGACCGTCCGTTCCTAACATAAGGAATGGATGATGGAGATCACTCCCCTAAAATTTGGCTGATTTTTGATGATTCAAGGGGAATTTCAGTGCAATTTTGATTGCAAAATGATCAAAGATTGATTTTTAATCGATCCATACAGTTTGATCTCCACAAAGGACCAAAAAAAATTGCTTAAGGGGTCAGTTTAGTTCCATACCTTGCTGGTGACGATTCCCGGTGGTTATTGTGTTTTGAGCACCTTCACCATGCTAAGTCAAATCCATAGTGAAGATTTGTTGGTTTACCTTCCCTTCAAACATTGTGGAGACCAACTCTTGGCCATTTACCATTGGTTTTGATGATTTTCTAGCTTGCCGACGGTGATGGACCTTGAGGAGGGTTCTTTTGAGGTTGCCTTCATCCATGGAATGTGTAGGAAAGGCCAAATGGGCATGAGAAATCCCTTATCGTCTTTTCCATAGATGGTAGAGAGCTTTCTTCTTCAATGCCACTGGCTTTGGCTAATCTCTGGCCTGCCGACGATGAGAGGCTTGAGGAAGGCTTCCACTTGGTTCCTTCATCTTGTGAATGTGTTGGAGTAAAAAAATTTTAAAAAAATCCTTTTCCCCCTTTTTCCATGCATGGATGAGAGCCATGTATCTAAGACTTTAGGTGGTAGTAATCCGGCCATTCGATGTGAGGGTCTCGACCAAAGGGTCGATTGGGTTCCTCCTAACCTTGGGAGTGTATTGGAATGAAATCCTCGAGGGGAGGAAGCCCCCTCCTCTCTTTTCTCACCTTGGCCATGAGCCATCATCCATGGGAGATGCTCTTTTCCTTGCTTTCCATGAAGATAGCCATTATCCCTTTGATCCACTTGGAAGTTTCCTCCAAAAGGCAGTTAACTAAATGGAAAGAATCTAATTAAGTTGAGGTGAGGAGGTGGATGGAAGAGGGGAAATAGAATTTAAATTCTTATATTTTGTTTTTTTTACTTACTTTTTTTAATCATTCCACTTCTCCTATAATCCTATGGTTATGTCTCTTTATCTCACTTGAATTGAAGTATGATCACTGCTAACCAACTTAAAAAATGGTCTTTGAGTTAGGCTAACTCAAGGTGGATTTAGGTTGAATTGTTGTAGTTAGCTTGATGACAAATTGATTAAAGTTGTTTGATTGAACTCCTTTTGATTAATTGACATTTGATTTGAATTTGACTTTCATTTATTTGATTTGATTTGAATTTCTTTTGGTTTATTTAGATTTGTTTTGATTTTATTTGAATTTATTTTGGATTTAATTAATTTTGAGCTTAAATAAGGTAATTTGGTTAACCACCTTGCTTTGAATTCAAATGAATTCAAGTTTCAAGTGAAATGTGTTTGATTTCATTTATGTTTGAGATTTGGGTTGAGTCAACCTTAACCCATTAGGTTAGATCAAACCCAAGGAGGATGCACTAGGTCAGTAGGTTTAGTGTCCTAAGTACTTAATTAGGAGGCTCCTAATATAGGATTAGGTGTTTTAATTACTAATTTTAAAAATTATGTTAACCTCATCCAAAAATGAGGTCAACAAGGGTTCATTCCAAAAATAAAATTTTACATCATGTAAAAATTTTCTCTTTTAATGATAATTGATTCCATAAGGTATAATTTCACTTACTAGATAATTCATAATATTTGCATACTATAGAATAACTTTATGCTTAAATGTAAATATTTATTCATCTAGGAATTATTCCTTAACATCTCCACTAACTCTAAATTCTTCCTCGATTGTTAATCTAGATAAGTGATTAGCTACTTGAATTTTAGACCATTTTTATTCTTAATTTCTAGATCAAACTCTTACAATAATAATATCCATTTAATTAATCTAAGTTTAGCTTCTTTATTTTCTAATAGATATTTTGATTTCTACATGATCGTATATTATAACTTCTGTTCCAACTAGATAAGAACTAAATTTATGAAAGGCAAAGAAAACAACAAGTAGTTCTTTTTCAATTGTTGAATAATTTAATTGACTTTCATTTAGAGTTTTACTAGCATAATATATTACATGAAATTTTTATTTTTTTGTCCTAAGATTTCCCTATTGCAAAATCACTTGTGTCACATATCAATTCATAAGGAAGGTTCCAATCAAGTGTTATAAAAATTGAGCGAACTTAATTTGACTTTTAATAGATTAAAAGCTTCTTAACATTCCTTGTTTACAAAGGGTGTATCCTTCTATAAATGGTTTTTGTTATTTTAAAATGTCATTGATAAATCTCTTATACAATTTAGCATGTCCTAAAAAACTTTTAACTCCTTAAACATGAGTTGGTGGTAAAAGTTTTTCTATAATTTGCGCATTTGCCCTATCCACTTTTATTATTTTGTTTGAAATTTTTTGACTTAGTACTATTTTTTCTATAATCATAAAATAACATTTCTCTCAATTTAGTACTATGTTTTCCTTTACACATCTTCTAAGAATAATTTTTAAGTATTCTAAGCAATATTAAAATGTCAAAACAAAAATAAAAAATCATCCATATATACTTCAATGCAATTTTCAATTAAATCAGAAAATATAGCCATCATATAATGTTGAAAAGTACCTCGTGTGTTATATAAACCAAAGGACATTTTTCTAAAAGCAAATGTACCATAAGGACATTTTAAATAAATGTTGAAAAGTACCTCGTGTGTTATGGCAATTTGGTTATATCCAAAATATCCTTCTAAAAAGTAATAATATAATGCCCTACTAACTTATCTAACATTTGATCAATGAAAGGTAAAGAAAAATAATCTTTTCTAGTGACTTTATTTAACTTTCTATAATCAATGCAAATCCTCCATTCTATAACTGTTCTAGTAGGAATGATTTCATTATTTGCATTAGTAACAATAGTCATTCCTCAGTTTCCAAGCACAAAATGAATTGGACTTACCCATGTACTATCATATATAAGATATATAATTTCTGCATCCATCCACTTTAAGATTTCCTTTTCACTACTACTTTATTTATAATAGGACAGTCTCCTTCGACTTTCTATGAATGGTTTATTATTATTCTTCATTATAATTCTATACATACGTATTGCCCATCCAAATATTTTTATATGTCCTTTAAGAACTTCAATTAATTTACCTTCTTGATTTTCTTCTAAATTTGCTAAGCTAATTATTGGTAATGTTCATTTTTTTAACTATGTAAACATAATTTAAATGATTTGGTATTGATTTTAACTCTTGTTTTAGGGCTTCTATTATAAATGGTTTAAGTTTCTTTCTTTCTATAGAAATTTCTAATGGTTCAAATTTTTCTTTAAAGTAATTTGGTGTAATTCTAAGGAATTGCATGTCTTTATATTCTTCCATCATCATTTTTTTATTTTTGATCTAAAAAAATTAGTTATAATATAAGAATCCAAATTTTTTATATTTTGCTTTTACTTAACCCTATCCTATAACATTTTTCATTTCTATCATCATAAAATTAATAGAGTTAAGCACATTAAATTTAATTTCTTGATCATTTACTCTCATAGTTAGTTTCCTTTTTTGGACATATATCATAGTTCTTCCAATAGCTAAGAAGGTCTCCTTAAAATAAGATGTATTTGCTTATCTCCCTCCAAATATAATATTATAAAATCTATAGAATATATATTTATCTGTCTTAACTAAAATATCTTTCATAATACCCTTAAGATAAGTCAAAGATCTATCTACTAATTATAGAGTCACACTTGTAGGTTGTACTTCTCTTATTCCTAGTTTCTTGAAAATTCATAAAGGCATTACAATTATATTAGCTCCTAAATCACATAATGCTTTCCCAAAAAAACTATTCCCTATAATGTAAGGAATAGTAAAACTCTTGGATCTTTAAGTTTTATAGGTATTTTTTTTGAATTATCGAATTACATTCTTTAGGAAGGGATACAATTTCATTTTCTTTTAAATTTCTTCTTTTATATAGAATGCCTTTCAAAAGTTTAGCATATGAAGGCATTTGTCCAAAACTTCAGTGAATGATATATTTATGGATAATTTCCTAAATACTTCTAAAATTTTAAAAAATTGATTATCAATATATTTTTTGAAGTCTTTGGGGGAATGAAGGTGGTGGTCTTGATATCATTTTTTTAAATACTTAGGCTTTTTCTTTCTTTTTCTTTTCTTCAATTTCTTTAATTTTATTTTATTTCTTTTTTTCAACACTTCATATTTCATTTTTATCATTTTTTATCATTTAGTCCTAATTCTTTTAATATACTTGTACTTCTTAATTCAACTTCTTTATATTGATCTTCACCTTTATCTTTAGGATTTACTTTAGTGTTACTATGTAAATTCCCTTAAGGTTTATTTGTAAGGTTTTTAACCAATTGCCATAATTGAATTTCTAAATTTCTAATTGAAGCTCTTTATTTTTGTAATTGAGTTCCTATTTGTATCACTAATTCTTCTATAGTAAGTTTATTTTCCTTAGTTTGATTTTGTGGAGGATATCCTGGTGGAATGCTAGTTCTAAATTTGGAGTTTTGAGTGTTATAATTCCTATTGTTCCAACTTCCCATATTTTATTTTGATTAAAGTTTGCATATTATTCCAGGAAAATTTTGGCTGATTCCTCCAACCCTAATTAAATGTATTTGAATAAGGATCATTTGTTTTATTTGAGATATAGTTAAGCATTTTCAATCCGTGATTAGTTTGATCATCCATACACATATTTCACTATTTTCTCCCACTTGATTCATATTATTAATATTTTGATTAATTTATAAACTATATAATTTATTAGATTGGAAAGCGACTGAGAAGTCAACGTTGCAATAATATCATTATTGTTAACACTGGCCACCTTCTTTGGATTTAATCTACTAGACAGCCATTGAAAATTATTAGTTGTCATTTTCTTTAATAAAGCATAAACTTTCTCAAAAGATTTTGACATCAAGCTATCTCTAGCTTTAGCATCTATGATAGTCCTTAGAGATCCTACTAAGTCATTATAAAATGATTGAATGATAAGCCATTTAGGTAATGAATCATGATGACATTTCCTTAATAATTCTTTATATCTCCCCCAAACCTCATATATAGATTCATTATCTAATTGTATAAATGATTTAATATCATTTCTTAGCTTAGCAATTTTAAATGATGGAAAAATATAGTTAAACATTTTCAATCCTTGATTTGTTTGATCTTCCATTACACATATTTCACTATTTTATCCCACTTGATTTATATTATTAATATTTTGATAAATTTCTAAAGTATCTATTTGCTTATATAGGAAAGCTACTTGAGAGGTCAACATTACAATAATATCCTTATTGTTAACATTAGCTACTTTCTTAGGATTTAATTTATCAGATGGCCATTGAAAATTATTAGTTGTCATTTCTTCTATTAAAGCATAAACTTCCTCAAAGATTTTAACATAAAGCTAGCTCCAAGAAAGATGTATGATAATCCTTAGAGATCCTACTAAGCCATTATAAAATGATTGAATGATAAGCGGTCGAAATGAATGATGAGAATATTTTCTTAATAAATTTTTATATATCTCTCAAGACACATATATAGAATCATTATATAATTATATAAATGATTTAATATCATTTCTTAGCTTAGTAGTTTTAGATGACAGAAACTATTTTGCTAGAAGATTTTGAGTTAATTCATTATAAGTTGTTACAGATTCTTAAGGCGGAGAATTTAACCATAATATTGCCTTTTCTCTAAGCAAGAAAGAGAATAATCTCAATCTAATAACATCGTCACTTACCCGATTGTATTTAAATATTTCACAAATTTTAAAAAAAACTGGAAATATGGATATTAGGATCTTCAATAAGTGAACTCCTAAATTGAGAGTTTTTTACCATTTGAATTATAGATGGTTTTAGCTCAAAATTAGTGGCTTGAATAGTTGGTTTAGCAATACTTTGATGTATTCCATCTATTGTTGGTGTGCCATAATGCTTAAGAGGTCTAGATGGTTCTCTTACTTGTTTCTTGTGTTCATCCTTGAATTCTCTTAAATTTTCCTACAAGTCATTTGATTTCTAAATTCAATGGCACTAATTTTATAGTTTTGTCCCTATGCATTCAAAGTTAAGAAATCACAACTTTAGTTTACAATTGACACAACAATAATCTAAACAAGTACGAAGATGTATAATACATAAAAAAATACACATAACAAGAATGTTAAATTAAAAATAATTCCACGAGACAAATATCAACTTAATACAAATTACTATTTTACTTCTAATCCCTAGTAACGGTGCCAAAAACTTGATTGGTATCTTATCTTATATGCAAGTGCATGTGTTGCATAAAGTGGTATAGCATTAGTAGAATATCATTTTCATGAGGATTAGAGTAAAACTCTATCTCAATTTTATATTAAGTTAAGTACTAAAGTACTAATCTTTTTAAAACTTAATTTTTTATTCAACTAAATATAAAGTGCTTAAGTAAAACAACTATTTATTATTTTGTATGATATTAAAAAGACTAACATATATATATATATATATATATATATATATATATATATATATATATATATATAGTTGTGTTATTTTTAATTTTAAAAATAGTACTCTAAATTTATGAAAATTTTAGATTATGTATTATATTAAACTAAATATTAAAATTTTAAGCTTACATTGGCAACAAGGAGAAAAAAGACAAGTATAACCAAACTAATCTATTTACCCAATTTTTTGCGTAGTTGCTAGTAAATTTTGATTGATTGCATTACCCATGTTTCTCTTTAAATGACTCTGAATCCTAAAAATAATCATATGTTTATTAGCTATTTAGTACTTCTAGACTATTTAATACATTTATAATTATTTAGTACACATATTTGTATTTTTTTCTAATTGATCTTCTAGGACTCTGTCGATATCTCTATATCACACTTAATTTTAACTTTGCAGTTAGCCAGATCACAAGTAAATAAAGCATGAATGTTAGTATACAAAAAAAGTGAGAAAAGAATGCATTTTGGCATTATCTAGATACACTCCCAACTACCTCCTGCTGGCAATAACCACCCAAAAGGAGAGAGCAGCCCACCAACTGTTATTCCCTATTAGATAACTACTCAAAGGAAGAGAGGGAGTGATTAAGAGAGATACTCTATATAAAAAGGGGGATGCCTACTCAATCAAGGGCTCTCACTCTCCACTATAGATTGGGCATTTTTTGCACTCTCTTCACTGTATATCGTTTCTATGCACTCTTGCACTCGCTCCACTCTTATCTCTCATGAAATGATTGAAGTAAAAGGGAGAGAATCGTTACAAACACTATCAATTTTAGATTTGAAGGCCTCCACCATTGAACTTGGTTCTAGTATAAGAATAACACCCTCCCTTCATTGATCTTAGATCCAAAATAAGGGAGAAGAGTGCTGTCGCACTAAAAAGTATGAATTCTAGCACTACTAAATTGTTATGCTACCAAAATTTTGAGAACTTGATGAATTTTCCCTAAGAAAAATGGACAAAATGGTGTTCCCGATACATAGTGCCCTGGTGGTTTGAGATAGAATTACAACGATAAGCTCTCAGAAATTTAGACATATGGAGTCCTATGTCACAACACCGTAGCACATTATGCGGCACGAATACGCTAAACAAGGCACCATAATGCTTTACCCTTATCGCTTAGGCATTGCCCTATAAGGTTTTGTAGGGTTAAAACATCTATATATAGCACCACAACACTGTCCTCAAAGCACCGAGCACTGCATTAATTTTATAACCCTATTTCTGGAATTGAAAACACTGACTTTTTCAAATCTAAAGTCTAAGTCTTATCTACTCAGTTCCAAGGAACCACCTATTGGGAGCTGAAGTGCTAACCTCTCAGGTTACGACCTAAAATTTTTCAATTAATAATGCTGCTTTGCTACCAAATAAGCACTGAAGTGCTGTCCTCTCAGGTGATAAACCAAAAGGTCTCTATATTAAAGCGCCTCAGCGCCACCATCTCGGGTTAGATGACAAAATATTTTTAATATATAGTGCCTCAACATTGTCTTCTTAGGTAATAAGCCATAAATCTTTATATTATAGTGTCACAATGTTGCATATCCAATGTCACAGCATTGTCGATAAAATAAAAGCCCTTATCTTATGGTGCCATAAAGCTAACCTCCTAGGACCACGACATTGATGCTTCAATGTCGAGATACTATTCTCCTAATATTACCAAAGTTTGAGTTGAAAATTATTATTTAATTAAATTTTAATTTTAATTCTTAGAATATCTAAATGACAATAAATTTGGTAAAAAAAGAATATAACCCACATGGGCCTCGACATAATAACAATTGCCTAAGTTCCATGTCTGAGAACGCTTCGTGGGTTAATATAAAATAAATTTGAATCGCATGCATATGTACGAATTTAAAGATAATCTTTCAATTTTAATAAGAAATTATAAAAACACTCGCATGAGCCTGACACATGTATAAAGATCTAAATTAAAATGTATGAGGATGTTGCACATGTTAATTTCATGGTTGGGTTTTGTGACTGGGTCTGGGTCAAAAAATGTAATCATTCCCCAATGATGGCTATTGATTATAAAATTCATTCGGAGGAGATATGTGTAAAATGGATGAAGTTCATCATCCAAAATAACTTAAAGTAAATAATCATCCACCCATTCATCATTATTTGTCAAGGATGACAAGATAAGAAAACCTTTGCTCATAAATAGCTAATGTTAAATGAAATATTAATATATTCATACTCAAATAATCTCATGTCAATAAAGACGTAACCAGTGTCCTCTATCTGCATGGTTTAGTCATCAAACAACACCACATGAAATGCAGATATGACCAAAAATGGTTTAGTTGCCAAGCAACTATATGTCGATCACAATATTAGCCCATATGTTCCCTAATGACTTTGCTCCTAAAGCCATAAATTATAGAAAATATTTAAGGAAAAAATTTTTCCATCATTTAAGGTTGACTTAAATTTTATCACCTTAGATAAATATCACCCCAGGTCTAGAAGAACACTTTGGATGACACAACCCATGGCTACTGACAAGGATTCTTCGGTCAAAAACTACTTCCCTTGGCTAAGTAGACTAGGGACCATGAAAACCTAGGATGACAAAACCATGGGATCTTGATTGGGCGTGTCATCATTCCCTCAACATACATTTTAAGTTAAATGACAGTTGTTTATGCCATAGTACACACTACTAGATATCAATTCATATCAGATAAGATATGTTTATTTTCCAACCTCAATCAAGAGTACTCTCTTTTAATGTGGTAAGAGAGATAATTTTTTGTGAAGGTTTACATTTATAGGAAGTCGAACCCATATCTAAATAAACTCTAATGTAATGTTAAGAGAAATCTAGTGGAATATATATTAATCTACCTTATGAAAACACATACTCCTATCCATCTTAATAAAGATGATGGAGAGTATCCTCAAAGGTATTTTTTAACGATCAATAGAGAAAAGCAAAACACTATTGTCATGAAAAGCACTTATAATTTTCTTATATTAATCCACAAATGTAGTCTAATACAATACAAACATCCAAAAACTCACATGAATTCAAAGTACTTTATTGATTAGTGATTCATAGTAGAGAAGAGGAAAATCTCATTAAATATTGTAAAATAAGATGTATGATAACCAAACAAGAAAGAAAAGAGCACACATAGTAAGTTTTTTAAGTCCACCTCCGTGATCCTCTACTACTTCCTCGTGGAAATATCAATCATTTCCCTCTGAAAATCCTTCATTGATGATCTCCTTCTCCACCACTTGCCTAAGGAAAAAACACTCAACCACAGTACCCACACAACATTCTCATAGCGCTTGTAGTGTCACCACCCAAGTGATTTAAAAAAAGACTCACACACTTGCACTCACTCTCACTCTTGCCAAAATTCTATAAAAAAGTATTGACCTCACTTTTGGAGTGAGGATTCAATCTCCCCATCTTAGATCTAGGAGTCCTCTAGACACTAAATTATCCTTAGTCATAGGACACTTCTAGTGACTAGGTGAACACTTAGCTAAAGCTTAGAAGACTTAAGAGGGGTTGCTTTAGGCTTAGGCTATGCCTTAGGACTAAGTACACCTACCCTACCCTATGGCCAAACCCATGACTTGCACTTACTTTAAGTCCAAGATCAACTTCAAATCAATGCCAAACCAAACCTCAAATTCAATCAAACCAATACTAATTGAATCATAATTCATATTTAAATCCCAAACCAAATGATTGAAACCCATGATCTAAATCCACCTAAGCCCATGATTCTATCCTTTGGACTTAGCCAAAACCTCATTCAATCAAACTAAGCTTAATTGACCTTCTCAAACCATTCAATCATCATTTCAAACTATACCCAAAACTACAATCAAACCAATCCAACCAAGATCAACTCAACTAACTCAAGCTAGCACATTTGAACCTAAAATGTCCAGGTGAGCCAAAATCAAATTAAACCCAAATCAATTGCAACCAAAGCCATCAATCAATCCTAAATTAATCATCAAACTCAACTTTGTTGACCTCATTTTTGGATGAGATTAATATTATCCAAAATCTTAGTAATTAGAAGTTTTAATCGTAGATTAGGAGCTTCTTAATTGTACTCTTAAGACACTGCAATCAAATCAAAATTAATAACAAATTAAATTAAGTATAAACAATATATATATATATATTTAAACCAAAATCGAAGTGAAAATCAAAATAAAGTTGATTGAACCGATCAATATAAAATCATTTCAAATACTTCATAAAATATAATTAAGGCTTAAATAAATTTCAAGATGATTAATTGAACCATTTAACTCACTTTGGCCAAAATGAGTCAAACTAAGTTTAAATCAAAGTAAATTCAGAATAAATCAATTTAATGGATTTTAAAGACTTTGAATGATCGAAACAAACTTAATTAAAATATAATGTTCACTTAAATAAATCAATAGGAATTGATCAAATAAATCCAAACTAGTTTAAATTAAATTAGGTTAACTCAAGTTTTAACCTAAAGTAAACCCAAATGAAGTCATGCCTACCCAAAGGCTCTCTAAACCATTAAACCTAATGGAATTTCCAAAATGAGAATGGGAGGCCAAAGTCAAGAAAATATTGGAAGAGAATATTGGATAAAAATATTGCAAAAAATTGTAAAATTTTCTCATGCATCTCCCCATTCCTCACTTAGCTAGCTCTGAAGTGGTCTACTGTAAATATACCATCAAATTTTGATAAAATCTAGCTAACCACCACACCTCCAATCACCATTGATGGTGATTTTAGGCCACCATTAAGAAGAAAAGAAAAGAGGCTTCAAACTCTTAGCCTTTGGCATTGGTTATCATCTAGAGGCTCCATTGAATAAAATCAATCCATTTTCCAATCCTTTACAACATAAAATCATCAAATCCGATGAGATTTCGGCGGCAAAGAGGCGGCAGTTGATGTCCCCAACAATCGGAATGGAAGCAAGAGCCCATATTCACTCCAAAGCTTCGTCTCACATCTGGGAACATTTTTGAATTGATTCAACCACTTGACAATGGCTCGAGTGAGGTAATTTCATCAATCTTTAGCTGACCATATATCTCATTGTTTGTGATGATGTTTGCATGATCTTAGGAATATCCATTAGATACCCTTTGCACTTTCTATTTTAAATGATCATAATGCAAGAACGGGAGTTTTTCCAGATTCACCAAAAAATTGAGCCCGAACGGGCCCTAGGCGTCGATTTTCTCATTCTCCATCTCTATGTTTGCCATCCACGGGGAGGTCAAGTCGGCAGCCATCCGATCCCCATTAATAGGGATGGACGGATGAGATTAAGATGTTAGAAGGTTTGATTTCATCCCTTAGATCAATAGTTTTGATCTGGACAGTCTGATCTTCGATCGGACGGTCAGATCTACACCCGTGGTTTTTCTCGCTCAATCCACGTAGACTCCACGTGGACCAACGCATGCTTGCCACGCGGAAAGACCATCGCCACGCTAATGGCAATGACTGGTTTAAACAAAAAAAATCAGATTTTTTGTATTTAAAAAATGCGAAAAATACTCAGAACTTCAGAAAATCATAAAACATAAAACCCTACTCAATGAAAAATTGATAAGGGCTTGTTGAATTTGTCTTTTGAGAGGAATCTAATAAAGTCAAAATCCTCATTTTTTTTATTGGCTATTTGAACTTAAATCAGGTTTTAGTGAAAATCAAATTTCATTAATTAAACCAAAAATATTAATCAAATTGATCTGAAACATTTAGGAAATAAAATTGAGGTTGAAACATACCTACCATAAAAATTTCAAGTTAAAACAATTTATTGATAGGGAGACATTAATTTTTTAAACTTAAATAGTCTATTTAATAAAATAAATTAATAAATTTTATAAAAATTATGAAAAAGTATCAAAATGGCTTAAAACACTTTAATTAACATCAGAGAGCTAAAAAAAATAAAATGGAACTCTTTGGATCTCAAGATAACTAATATTCTATTCAATTTAGTTTAATTAAGATTTAAGAAATAATTAAAGTCAACATTGATTAAATTTATCAAAGCTAAAACTCAAAAAATCAAACCAAAATCATAGATAGATTAATATTCAAGCTCCCATTAACTAAACTCTAGGTTGAATCAAACAAGCTTAAACTTAATCAAAGAAAGTTAAACTAAATGCTAATCTAATTATGAATTATAAAGTTAATCACTTAATATAATAAGCTATGCATTATATTAACTAAATCTTAATTAAATTAAATATTCAATAATGAACTTAAACTAGAAACTAATTAAATGAAGTAAACATCTAATTATAATTATGCCAACCTAAAAAGGCATCAAAATAAAATGAAATAATCAATAATGAAACTTAAACCTTATAAATCAAATTAAGCACGAAACTTAATTAAAACACTCAAATAATTTCATAATTAAACTTTTATCAAATTTATCTTGCTCTAATTTTCTTTTTATTAAATGAAATACTTAGTTAATGTTTATTTCTAATGAATTTAATCAACTATGAAATCAAATTATAATTATTCAATTAAGTCAAAGGCTTAATTAATCATTAGTTCATTGTTAATTAAATCAGTTATTCAACTAATTTAAACATAACTGATTCATCAACTTCTAAACTAAGACTAACCCCTAATTTATTTAATAATGAAACTCTAAATTAAGCAAATCAATCACTTAATTAAACTAAAATTAAAGTTAAATTAATCTTATAAATAATAATAATAATAATAATTTTTTAATCAATCAAATTTAACTGGAATACATAATTAAATCTATGATAAATATTTATTAAATTAAATTAGTCACATGTGGATATTTAAGTCATTAACTTTTAATTGATTAAATAAATATTTAATTATTCTAATAATTTAAAATTAAATTACCTTTAATTAAATCTAATTAATCAAACATCTAATTAATATGAACTTAATTTGGATAAATTAACCCATCATTTTAATAAATCAAATTGATTTAAATAAATCATATCAAACCGATCCTTAAATGAAGCTTAAACCAAACACTTAATTAAATTCATTATCAAGTTTTAATCAACATGACAACGATTAATCAGTTCTTTAATTAATCTATAATTAATTTAATAACACCTCTTAATTAAGTTAATTATAAAATTAAGTTAATCACATTGAACCTAAGCAAATCCATAAACTAATAAAACTTAACAAATCAAATCAATTAAGTCAAATCAAAAGATTAAATTAAATAATCCTCAAACTAAAACCAATATATAAATCAAATCACCAAGTTCAATGAACTAAATGATCAAACCCTTAATTAGAATCCAAATAAGAAGTTGTTGACCTTAATCAAATAAACAACTTAATCAAATCAAGTAAGACTAAAGTAGATTATAAATCCATTTAATTGAATAATTTGATAGGTTAAATTATTTGAAAGAATTAAACAAATGGTTGACAAACTTTAAGTGAAGTAATCAAATTAAGCATCAAATTGTTATTTAAAGACACTAAACAAAACTCTAATTAATATGACAAATTCATTTTTTTAAGTGAAATTTTAATCAAATAAACATAATCAAATTTAATTGAATAATAATTGCAATAAATATTAGATGAATAAATTATCAAATTAAAAAATAATAAATAAATAATATCACATAAATCTTAATGTTAAAACATCTAGCCAAATGATCTAAATCAAATAAAACTCTAATTAATTTGATAAGAAGGCCATGATCAACCCAAGGTTAAATCTTAATTAAGCAAATCATAATGAAATAAACAAACTTTAATCAGAATACTGATAATCTCTGATTAAGTTTAATATTCATTGCCCAACTTTAGCTCCTCAAAATTGTTTTCAAGAAAGAAATATGTTTTGGAGAGAATTTGGGATAAAAGAAGTACGAGATTTTTTTCCTTAGTTCTTAATTCATCTCTAACTCACTAAAATGTCTCAAATGTGTAGCATCTCCAAATACATTCAAATTATTTAATAAATCTCCCTTAGATAATTCTAAAATGACCAATCAAAGATGCTTTAATGGGTAGTTAAAATCTCCAAATATATTTCCAACAGTTAGCTAAGTTATAATAAAAATAACTAATATTTTGAAAGACTGTAATAAATTTAATTTTTAATGAAAATAGGCAATGTAACCTATATAATCACATCTTAAAAAATACAATGAATTCAATTAAATAAGAAATAAAGTCAAAATCCAGTGTCCTATTTGGTTGGAATACAAAGTAATGTAAAGTAAAGTAAATATAGGGGTTCTGAAAATTTTGGCATTTGGTTGGAATACAAACTAAAGTAAAAGTAAAGTAAATGCATTTGAAATTCACTCCTTAATTATATTTTGGTGCATTTAAAATTCACCCAAATTTGGGCAAATTCTAAATACAATAATGTAAAGTGTCATGGCCATGCCGCTTCATCGCTGCCCACCCCAATCCCACCCACCCCCACCACCCCCACCGCCGCCACATCACACCGCCACAGCCGCCATCGCCATCAGGGCGTCAAAACCTTAAAAATATTTTACGTTATATTTTCTTACCAAACAGAAAAAAACAAACTCATGAATTTGTAAAACTCTCAACCAAACAATTGTAAAGTAATCTTTTTACACTGTGTTCCTTTTTCGCTCTTTTTTTATCTGATTCCTTTTCAAAGAAACCAAACTCTAATTATGTAATGATTTTTTGATTAATAACTATTTTTAAAATTATATTATTTTTTAATGAATTAAATGAATTTAAAAAAATCTAAAATATTTATATAGAATTCAAATATGTTAATAATTAAGATGTCATAAAAATTTTTATTCACAGTGAAATTGTAAATCGTACTGAATAAATTTTTTAAGTATAAACTTATTACTTTTAATTAACATAATTTATAATTATTAGCCCATTTTGATAAATTAAATGTAATGTATAAAGCATAATTATGTATAGTTTTCAACATAAGATAATTTAATTAAAGAAGAAATATAAAAGATAAGTTCAATGGGAGTATAGTCTTGAGTGTTTTTTTTAATCCATTTGTTCATCTTCTAAATTCATTGATCAAAGTATCATTGAAATATAATTGTTTTGAGGTCCATAATTTATCAAATTACTTAATCCTTAAATCACTTACTACAATTAATTAGAACATCCAAACAAGCAATTATAATCATTAAAATAAGCTCTTGCACACTGTATGCTTATAAAGTCAACCATGATTGATATGGAATTTATCAATCCGTTAAGTTGGATTATTATCATCTTAATAATCATGTGGGATCACTTGTTTATTTTAAAATTTATATTTTATTTATGGTCTTCCATTAAATAAAATATTTGTTATCCTTATGTCTTTATTATTTTCACAAAAATAAATTTGATTTTAACATATTTCAATATAATAATAATGCTGCTAGAAAACCATTGGGTAGAGTAAAAGATTTCGCTTAGCTTGTGAAATCTAGCACACACATGTATTTAAACAAATGAACAAGAAAACTCTTTTATGTGGAAAACCTCAAAAAGGGAAAACCACGGGCCTAGCCCAAGAAAAGCTTCCACTATGACTGCTTTTAGAGTACAAGATCTTCCCAATACCGGATTACGAATTGTATATAAGAAAGGAACAAATGATGTGACAATGATCAGTTGTATGGATAGTAGTAGCAGATGATGATGAACTGTGCGGAGCAATCACCGGTGGAAATACAAGGAACAATTACTGTAAATGGGGAACAATCACCGCGTAAACGCAGGAACAATCACCGGTAGAAATGCGAGAACAATGGTAGAAGTCATCGATGGAGACCGGCTGAGATTGACGACATTAAAGGATCAACGACGGCAACGGCGGCGGTGGTTGACGCCGAGTGGCGACGTTGTGCTTGGAGGATCTTTAGAGCTCTCTCTCTCTTTCGAGCTCCCCATAGAGGAATGAGGGCTATTTATAGATGGAGTGGCATCTCTAAATACATACGAATCCCAACCACTCCTCCATCGGACGGCTCATGATGATTCCCTTGATCATATGATGTATTTTGTGTATTGGAATGCTCAAATGAAGTCAAAATTGTAAGATCTTTGGCTTGTTGGAACCGGCTCATTGAGATGCTCGATTTGACTATAAGCACTCCATATTTGAGAGCTTTTTAGAAATTTAACTGATGTCCCAAAGTTTCCAATGATATTTTAAGTGCTTGATCTCGACCGCTTTGATTTCTCGACATTATTTTGGCATCAAGATTCGGCTTCTAGAGGAATTATCGGTCATATCGTTGCTCATTTTTTGGATGATATTATCTCAATCATCCATAAATATATATGACTAATACTTGAAAATAGTAAATTCTTCAATGAAATTTGTGGGTTCTTAACCATACATTTTGAGAGAACGATCTTCATGGGAGCACAAGATTATGACTACTAAGCGCTCCAATAATGTAGGTATGCTGGTGTGAGATTTTGAGGTTGACCCATCCACGAACGCACCGCAGGTGCCCAGGCATGGCGCCAGTGCCGGCGCTTACACGACAGACCAGGTTCATGGAGGTCATAAGGGCAACCTGGGGCGCAGACCGGGCTGGCGGGTCATGGCAGCGGTCCTCGACGAAATGGACGCTGAGGGTCGAACGGCGGCTCACTGACGCTTGGCGTGACTGGTAAGGGCCAAACGCTGGCCGGAGGTTGGCACCCGGGCCACGCTCAGTAGTTGGTTTTATGCACTACGGAGCCATGTTCGGGACGCCCGCGGGCCCAAACGATAATTTTGACGCCGCGCTTTTGGCGCTTTGCGCTTTTGATGTTTTTACCCTTTTGCCCCTGAAGGGATCTATCAAAAACTATGGGAGAAGGCACCTTCTCTTTGTTGTTTGAGGTGGTCACCGTGGTACATACATCGTTACAATTTTCTCTCAAAAGAGGTGTCAACTCATCGCCTGACCGACCGAGTTTGAGCTGGCGAAGGCCCGCAGACATATTGTTCTGCTCGAAGAGGGCGCTAACTCATGGCCGTATCATCCGTGACTGGAGGCGATCATGGAGACGATAACCAGAGACGGGGGTTGACGGCGATGCACGGCGATGGTGGCCGACCACGTCGCGCGGACCTGACTGCGGATCGACGGATAACCGTGGAGATTGTCATGGCGGTCTATGGTTGGTGACCGCGACAATAGTCGGTGCGGTGGTTGGCTCACGGGTGGTCGCAACAAGGCGACGGTCGACGGGTGATCAGACGCAGAATGGCTGGATGACCACGATGGTGGTGACCGACGAAAATTGCCGGCATCGCCAGAATGACCAGTACAAGGGCGGATCGGCCACAGCTGGTTCTCCGATGGGGTGGTCGACAAGAGAACGGCATGAATGAATGGTGGCAATGGTGACCGGGATGACCAGACGATGGTGACCGCAAAATCTGCGGATGGTCAGCCGCGGGTTGGGCCAATGGGGTCGAAACACAACCGAGACTAGTGATGCAACGCACTAGTCGCCCGGGGATGATCACGATGGTGGTGACCGGCAAGAGATATTTCTGGTCGACGTACCCACGATGAAGTGGGCAATGTTGACGCAAGGGTCCAAAGAATGAGAAGAGTCGATGGGCGACTGACGCAGATATGGGATGACCTGATGATGATGGTGACCTAAAGATCGGCGATGGTCGGTGAATGACCGCATCTTTGGTGGGTGACGGCCACAAATGGCGGCGTCATGGGGTGGTTTAGCGGCACCAAGCAGAAGTTGACTGGCGACGCCTTCGAACGGGATGACCTACGATATGAGGATTTTTATATCCGAGATTGTGAGAGTGACTCATGGCATTTACCTATATGGAAGAGGTAATTGAATCCGAGATTTTGACCTATCAGGTGTTTGTCGTGGTGTTACCCATGACGCTAACTGTATGGAAGAGGTCGAATTGAATTTTGAGGATTTTGACCCATCCGAGATTGTTTATCGAAAGTGTTACGTGACGCCAACCTGTAAGGAAGAGGTTGAATTGAATCACGAGGATTTTGACCTATCCGAGGTTGTTTGTCGTGGTGTTACCCATGACGCAACATGTATGGAAGAGGTCGGGAAGTCCAAGGACCTTTTGACCTATCCGTTGTTTGTCGAGTGTTACCATGACGTTAACTGTATGGAAGAGGTCAAATTGAATTCGCTGAGGATTTTTGACCTATCCGAGGTTGTTTGTCAGGGTGTTACCCGATGATGTTAACCTATATGGAAGAGGTCGTATTGAATTCACTGAGGATTTTGACCCATCCGAGGTTGTTTGTCAGAGTGTTACCCGATGACGCTAACCTGTAAGGAAGAGATCAATCAATGGTGATTTTGACCCATCCGGTTGTTTTGTTACCCATGATTAACTGATGATGGTCAAATCAATTGCCGGTGATTTTTGACCTATCCGAGATTATTTGTAGGTGTTACCGATGACGTTAACCTGGATGAGGTTGAATTGAATCCACCGGTGATTTTGACCCATCCGAAGTTTGTTTATCGAGTGTTACCCGGCGACGCTAACTCGTGTGGAAGAGGTTGAATTGAATCCGGGATTTTGACACATACGAGGTTGTTTGTCAGAGTGTTACCCGATGACGTTAACCTGTGTGGAAGAGGCTGTGGGAAGTCCACTAAGGACATTTTGACCTATCCTAGGTTATTTGTCAGAGTATTTGCTCGATGACGCTAACTGTGGAAGAGGTTGAATTGAATCTAAGGATTTTGACCTATCAAGGTTTGTCGAGCACCATGACGTTAACTGCGAAGAGGGGAAGTCCACCAAGGACCATTTGACCTATCCTAGGTTGTTTGTCGAGTCTTTGCTCATGAAGTTAACTGTATGGAAGAGGTCAATTAAATTCGAGGATTTTGACCCATCCGAGGTTGTTTGTCAAAGTATTACTGATGACTTTAACTTGTATGGAAGAGTCTAATCAAAACATCCATTTATGTTGTAGCCAAAGTTGCTCCTTAACCTTGGTCTTTTCATTAGTTTTTGACTTGCTTCTTAACCGATAATCAATTAGATATCCAGAATATTGATTTGGATAATCTTTTGAGATTAAGAGTTGCCCCCCAGTTTTAGACAGAATCTGAAGGAACTAAGTTTGATGAATCTTCATTCTTTGCTTGCGCTCCTTAAAAGCTTGAAATGCTCCATCTCGATGGTGGTTTTGATCTTGTTAGGAAACTTGGTCGTCATACAAGATGAAAAAATGGAAATCAGTTTCCCACAGATGGTGCCAAACTATTGTGTGCTAGAAAACCAGTTGCGGTAGAGTAAAAGTTTACGCCTTAGCCTTGTTGTGAAATCCAGTACACACACATGTATTTAAAGAGTGAACAAAAAAACTCTAGAATTTTTACATGGAAAACCTCAAAAAAAGGAAAAAAACCACGGGGCCTAGCCCAGTAAAAAGATTCCACTATATATCTATTTCAGAGTACAAAATCTTCCCGATAACGGGATTACAGAATTGTATATGAGAAAGGAATAATGACTATGTATTCACGCTCGTGGTAACAATAGTGCGTGATGATGGTGAATGTATGATCCACCGTGGAAATACTGGGAACAATCAGAAATGCTGGGAACAATCATCGATAAAACGCAGGGAATAATCACTGGTAGAAATGCAGGGAACAATCACTGGTAGAAGTCATCATGATGGAGACCGAGATTGACAACGGATCAACGATGGCGGCGGCGACGGTGGTTGACCGAAAGTGGAGTGATTGCTTGGAGGATCTTTAGAGCTCTCCTCCTCTTTTGGGCAGCCTCTCATATGAGGAATGAGGGGCTATTTATAGATTGGAGAAGTGAAGTCTCTATAAATACATACAAAATCTGAACCACTCCTCTCCATCGGACGGCTCATGATGATTCCCTTGATCATATGATGTATTTTGTGTATTGGAATGCTTAAATGAAGTCAGAATTGTAAGATCTTTGGCTTGTTGTAACCTACTGCCGAGATGCTCGATTTGACTATAAACACTCCATATTTGAGAGCTTTTTAGAATTTAATGATGTCCCAAAGTTTTCAATGATATTTTAAGTGCTTGATCTCACCGCTTCATCTCGATATATTTTCTGCATCAAGATTCGTGCTTCGACTAGAGAAATTTTTAGGGTCATATGAAATAATATGCTTATTTTCACAATCAAAGCATTAACTACAATATGAGAGTATTAAATAAGAATTAAGCCAATATTAGAAAAAGAGTACTATAATTACTTCAAAAATGTTCTATAAAATGTCTTAATGCAACATACTATTTGTAATACATAAATTAATTGATTGATAATATTATAAACTCTATTATATATCAATTTAAAAACTTCTCTTATAATATGATTAAAAAAGAGAGCTATGTACTATAATTGAGATTGAGCAATATAAATCTCAATGGCATTGTATTATGAATTGAAAAAGCAATTAAGGTGTATGCCTCATTAAAAAAAAAAAATTATGCTTCGAAGCTTATGCCAATTTGTTCGTAGTGAGGTTCATGCATTTTTTTTATCTATGGAAGGCGCAAACTTTATGACTTGAGGTATTTGAGGTGGAAACAACAAATTATTTATTATAAAAAATGTATTTTGTTATTTTACTTTCTATATTTTAATAGACTTATAATATACTTCATTGAGTTAAATTTTTGAAAATTTCATGTAATTATAATACATTTACCATTTTTGTATTTATTAAAATATGCTTATTTTAAGTATATTCTGTGTTGTAATAGAAAAATTCTGAAAAATATGAAAAAGAAGAAATTTAGGCCATAATTGTCCAAAAATAAAAATAAAATGAAATTTGAATTGCATTAGATTTAGGTCATTTGAAGCATGTCTCTTTACATGATCTAGTCTCTTTAGGAGTGAGTTTAAGGACTTAGTATCTTTCTAATGAATAACAACCTAACTATCTTGCATAAGCATTAAGACTTGCCTACATGTATTTAAAATCTAGAGTTAGTTGGTGCCACCCCCAGCTTGTAAGTCTGTCGGGTGGTTTGTCCTCTCTTGTGGAGGCAAACCAAACACCCATTTTTCGCCTTAGATTTAGGTTGTGCTTCCAACTTTCGTCGAAGCTCCCTAGATTTAGGTTCTGAGGTTACTTCTCCCCTTTGTGGGCCATAAGCTTAATTCCTCACCTCTTAGACATTTCCTTAATCTTGTGTTAAAGAATCTTAAGTCTTAAATTTCTAATGAAAAATATAACTTAAACAAACTAAATCAATTTCTAAAATGTAAAGCCCAACTATAGGATAGTTTGAGATGCTCGCTAGGTTTTCTAGCATTGTGGGCATCTCCTACTTATCTTCCATTTTGGCTTCGATAATAATTCCCTCTTTTGATCAATCTCATTTAATTTTCAAACACAAACTAATCGATTGATAGTCCTTTCCTATTAAAATCTTCAAAGATAATGATCATTTACCTTAATCAAAAGTTTTCCTAAGGGATCTCGTTTCTTAGGATGTAATTAACTATGAGGGCTTGCCCCTATAGGGACCTTAACGAACTTAGTTTAAAATAAACCCTGCTTTACTTTTTCATGTAAAGTAGGGAAAGAATCTTCAATATGCATATCATAGAGTCCTTATTGAGGTGATTAGGTCCATTAAAGGGTAGTGACTCTTGAGATAGTACACTATTTCTTTGATGACGTACATGATCACCTGAATAAGTACATTTATGGATCTACGTGGCATCCTAAAAAGATGAATTTTTATAATGTGTCTTGTTCTCTTTCATTTCTCACCAACAGATTTGAAAGGCAACTCTGATCATCATTAAGAATTTTTCTCCACAACCCTGCACTTGGGTAACCAAGCCCACCTATTATAACTAGATTATGCTTAGGGGCATAAGCAACCTGCAAGCAAGAACATTTATATTTACTTATTATTACGATGCCCCCTTTAGCATAACCCTTGCAAAAATTATTATTAGGCTATTAATGACCTAGCATTCAGTCTATGCATAAACAATCCTAACATCTAGTCTAGAAATTACATCATAAAATAAAATATAACACCACAATATACATTGGCCTAACCTAAAGGCTACAATTGTTGACCTAGTATTTTAATGTGTGTGCTAAGATTTAGTGTGATATATCTTAGTTAGGCTTTAGAAGTATAATTATTTAAAGTTTTGGATGTTTAAGTTAAATATTAGGGGGGATTCCACTTCGAATCTTTGAATGAATTGATTAATTTTAATTTACATTTTTGTTTTATTTTATTTGATGACTACTTAATTATCTAATTATTATGAAGAGAAGAAAGGGGAAGTTGTCCCCCTTCATTGCTATTCTAAGTTATTTTCTAAAGGTATATTATTATGACTTTGATTTCCTTAGTGAATCATTTATTAAATAGTTTTTTTATTAAACTTGAGTTTGGCTCTTAAGGGGTCTTATTTAAACATGAAAGGCATCTCAAGATTAATAAAATTGAATCACCATTATATGGATAACAGTCCACCACTTCTTTTCATCATCAATATCATACACATTTCTTCATTTTTATCATTCATGGTATTTGATTTAATACACATATTTATACATGTATTATATATGTTTGCAATTTGGCACATTTGAATGATCGTTAATTGTGGTGTTCATTTTCAAATGTATGGGGCGCACCACGCAGATCTGAGAAGGTACTTATTGAAGTGATCGGACATGATATTGAGGTATGTTATACTATCTCGAAAGATAGGGACATCACATTTCAATAGACCTAACCACTTAATAAAGACTCTTAAGGAATGATGGATCTTCAAATATACTATAGATTTTTTCCCTGGAAGAATAAAGCAGGGTTTATATTAAACTGGGTTCTAAAGTTTCCTATAGGGGCAAGCCCCCATAGTCAATTACATCCTAAGGAAGGTGAATTCCTTAGAAATACTCTCGATTTAAAGAAAGTAATTATTGTTTCTAAAGATTTCAAAGGTAAACTATCAATAAATTAGTTATATCAAAAAAAATCAAGGATAGATCAAATGGAGAGACTTATTTTGGAAACAAAAGGAGATGAGTAGGGAATGCTCCTGATACTAGGAAACTTAGTGAGCATTTCAATCTATCTTATAATTGGGCCTTATATGTTTTAAATTAAAGAGAATTATTTATTTGAATTGAATTTTCATTAGATTGCTAGGGCTTATAATTCACCAATACAAGATTATGAAAATTCCTAAAATGTGAGGATTTATGCTTATAGCCTGAAGGAAACAGCTACCCCAAATTCTAAATCTAGGGAGCTTTAGCAAGAGCTAAAGCACAACCTAAATCTAAGCAAAGATGGGTATAAGGTTTACCTCCATAAGAGAGAGTAAACCACCCGACTATTGGACTTATAACTGCCTGGAGTGGTAGCCAGCTAACTCCTCCTACACTTTAAATCCATATGGTATGGTCATATGATTTTGTAAGATATTTGGGCTTTATTAACTGGAAAGAGACTAAAGTACTTCAACCCACTCCCTAAGAGACTAAAGTATGAGTGGAAAGAATAATAACTTACTCTAATGCCAATCTTTTCAATTTTTATTCAATTTTGACACTTTATTTGGACAAAGGCTTTGGGATTTTTGTATGCCTAAATGCATGATGAGATGAGTTATGGGCTAAATGAAAATAGAAGAGGGTGAAGCTCTGTCAGTGAGGGTTGCTCTTACAGGTCAAACGGTCCCTATATGTGTAAGGATGGAGGCCCTCATTTTGCAAACGTGATGTAATATGATATGCATGTTGTGAAACATTCAACCATATAGTTAAGTGGTTGCTAAATCTTTTAATTATCTTGATTTAATTCCTAAGTTTTATATGAGGTTCTGAGTTATTTAGAAATTTAATTATGAGTTGTAGTTGGGTAAAAGATTTATTTTTCTTTAAGAGCTTATTCCATCCAAGCCACACATTAAGACATCATTCATTTAAGAAACTATAAAAATGGATGTCATTTTTATGCAATTTAAACGTAACAGTAATCCATTTTTATAAATCTAACACAAAAGAATAAGAGACTGGTGCGGTCGAGTACCACCGTACAACCTGAAAGAGAAAATGGGTAGTCGAGCTCTACCCTCATACTGGAATATGAAAGAATAATTATAGTTTACAAATGATAAATGCTATGGGGGATCTTCAAACATTCATTCTCCATGTCTCCTTCATTTCTTCCATCTTTTTGCTTCTTTTGATTTAGTAAGCTTCAAAGCATCACATGGCACCCCATGACTAAGCCCTCTGACCAATGCTCATCCTAAACCTCCATAGCACTAATCCGAATTCCTAATGCAAAGTTACATTAAAAAAAGGAAAAGTAAATCTAACTACACCTGCAAAATAAGTGGTAGCTAAACACACAAACAACACAAGTCGTTATATGTATAATTTGGGCTTAGCACCCTGCACATGGGTAACCAAGCCCACCTATCCTAATTTGAATTATGCATAGAGGTTTAAGCAACCTGCAAAAGAGAGCATTTAAATTTACTTTAAGCACCCCTTAAGCACAATCCCATACAGAAAACATGATTAGGCTAACCATGGCCTACCATCCAATCTACGAAATATACACTCTAACATTCAGTCTAAAATAATACATCACAAAATAAAACATACATCACACCACACACTATCCTAACATAAGGCTAGAAGTGGTGACTTAATTCTAATGTGTGTGTAGTAAGGCTTGTGTGGTATGCCCTAAGTAGGCATTAAGGTTATGATTTTATAAGTATGAAAGGATGTTTAATTATAAAAGGTTGATTTCACTTTAAGTGATTTAATTGATTTGAGAATTTTACTCACTGTTTTGTTTTATTTCATTTGATTTACACTTAGCAACTAAGTGTTCTAAAGAGAAGAAAAAGAGAGGATCACTCTCTTTCATCCCTTCCTTAAGTCATTTTCTAAAGCATATTAATTTAATTTAGTTCTCTTTAGTGAATGGCTTATTACACATTTTAAATTAATCTTCTGTTTAGGTTCACTTTAAATAATTCTATTCCATATGAAAGGCATCTTAAGATTAATTTGATTGAATTACTATCACATGACATATGTTCAACCATTCCTTTCCATTACATGTAACATGCATATGATTAAGTCCTAAGTATACCTACACATACAATATGTTTTAACACACTTGAATGATTGATTGGATTATATTATGATATTAATTTGAAGCTCTATCTAAATTCTTATACAAAGATACATAGGGATGAAATTAAATAGGTATGTGTCATTGTTAACCAGGGAAGTAAGGTAATCAAATGACCTCCTTGGGGCCAGCTAAAGCCTCGTATTCCCAGGATGTCTAGACTATAAACCATTACATTCAACCATATATAAATTTATATGTAAGAATACAAGAAAGCAAACTCTAAATTATATAATCAATTAATTAAATCACTTGAACAATTGTAAATGCATGTATTTTTAATAACAAGGAAAGATTATCATTCTCTAATTAAATACACACGTGCATGTATAAAAGACATAAGCATGTACATGTCTTTATTAAACTAGGGAAGTGAGGTAATCAAATGACCTCCTTGGGGTTAGCTAAAGCCTCGTATTCCTGGAATGTCCAGACTATATACCACTTTTCTTAAGTACATACACATGTATTCATAATTAGGAGAATGAAAATCATGCAAAAAATGATATTTAACTTAATTGAATCATTTTTATATGTTAATTAAAGCTTTATGCAAAGTCAAGTATTGAAATACATAATAATGAAATTGAATAGAGTACATGTTGTTGTTAAACCAAGGAAGTGAGGTAGTCAAATAACCTCCTTGGGGCTAGCTAAAGTCTCATTTTCTTGGGATGTCCAGGCTATATACCCATTAACATTTATGCTTACATAAATCAATGCATGAATGAAAGGAAGGAAGCTTCACTTCATACACTTAAGCTATAATCACATACATCTCCTATGTACTTATAACTAGCATTCATTACATATGTAAACATTCATTTATAAGCTTTGAAAAATACATTTGGATTTAATAGTAATAATAGCCACACATATATTAAATTAAATCAACTTATGCAAGCTTGACAAAAAGGAAACCATTTGTTTTAATTAAATTTTGCAAAAGATGAATGCATGGATCCAATCACATACAACATTTAATATGATTGGAGATGAATAAGTAAACATAAACATATAATTCCATTCAATTAAGTTAATTCCTAAGGACAATCATATCAAATAAAAATCATTTAAAGCAAACCAAAGCTTTTTAATGTCATTTTTAATTTCATGTTTAATATGATTTAAGAAATGTTAGAAATAGTTTGCTAATCCTAATCCCATCCCATGCTTGTTAGTTAAATTGATTTAATGAGAGATAATTAAGTTAATTTTATGGATTAATTGAGTTGGGATATGAATCAAATCAATTAATTAACCCTTACCTTTGTTACCTTAAGGTAATTACCTAAATAATTGTGAGCTAATGTGATATGCAAATGTATTGAAAAGTAAATTAGCAATGGTCCTATGAAATAAAAGGGCCTAATGTAAGTAGCTCACAATTATGGGTTAATTAGATTAAGGAAATTACTTAATTAGTTTTATGATTTTCCCACACATATGGGTATATTGTAATTTCATTAGCTTTCTTTATGCTATTAAACACCTAAAGATATACCCATGAATTAGTTAATCAAAATCAGATGGGATTGCATTTTAATTCAATTAATCAAGTCATTAATTAATTAATCAATTTCTTTTTTACTTAATTTGCCAAATTTAATTAATTATCCTTTCAATGAAATGGACTTAAGGGGAAAAGGCTGGGAAAGAGGTCCCAACCTTATTCCATGAGTCCTCTCAGAGTAATTAGGCTAATTAATTTTTTAATTAAACCCTAATTAAGCTCTGATTATTATTTCAAATCAAGTAAGGATAATTTTATTGGATTCCACTTTGAAATATCTTTAAAATGAGTCATTATTTGTATTTTTGGATTTTTCTATAATTTGTTATGAATTTATTAAGTTTTAGCTTTAAAAATGGACAAATTAACCTTAATTAAGCTTAATCCCATCGACGCCATGTGGCATGCTGACGCTGTGCTCTTTCCACGTGGCACTGTAGGATTGGCTATTTAAGTTATCACATCCCGCGACTGAGTCAGCTGGCGGTGGGATGCACTTTTGATTAATCCCGCAGTTAATAATGGCTCAAATCAAATGGATCTAATGTGATCTAATTACCACCATCCATTTTGATTATGTGATGGCACATGATCACCATGAACGATGAAAGACTAGGTCGCTCCATCATTCATCCAAGCTCTCCCAAGCTTGGATTAGATCCAAATGGAACCCACACCATCACGAGAGGGATATACAAAGATCCAACGGCTAAGATCGACTCACATGCACATTCTCTTCACAAAAGACCAACACCTATTTGCCTAAAGCTTAGTTTTCATAGAATTACCTCACCTGAGCTAAGACTGGCAGCTCATATGCTTGAGGTAGTTTTGTCTAGTAGAGATGAGGCCCTATTGAGCAGTAATTGGATTGGTTCCACATGGAGTTCTTGGAAGGCCAAGAATGGTGCTTCAGATGCTCAGCTCAGATCAAACTCTTTGCTCCGGTGGGTTTAGAATTTGGGGAGCTTCGGGTAGCCTTGATGAGGTGCATGGAAGGTGTAGGAATGAGCAATTTGACTTTGGTTGAGAAATAAAGAAGTTGGGATGAAAGAGTGAGTGCCCTATTTCAACTTTGCTCGAGAAGGAGTAATCTGAAGTGGGGAGACCTTGGGAGTACTCGAGAGCTTCCTAGGAGTTTTGCTTCTCTCTTGGAAGATCAAATGTTGTGAATGCTATCATTTCCTTTGCAAATTAAGAGGGTATATCCTTCAATTGGATGAGGTGGATGGACGAAATCAGTCCCTGGCTTTAGCTGGCCAGCCGCTGCCAGAGCGTCAGAGTTATCCCCATCAAGTCCACGTGGTTTGGTTTGAGTGGAGGAAAGCTTGGGAGGTGGCTCAAGGTGGGATATGGCTTGTTGTATCTCTCTTGATCTGTTGGATTTTTAGTTTGTGAGGGAGGTGAGTTAACTCACCTCCCTTTGGTCCATGGCAAGCCTAGCCCACTTAGGGTGGGCTAGGTGGCTAGGCTAGACCATAAAATGGGTGTTTGAGGGCTGACAAGGGTGATAGGAAAGTGGACTTTGCTAATTTTGGCAAAATCCTTTGTGGGGAGGCATATATAAGGGAGATTTTTCTTGGGTTTGGTTCCAATTGAGTTTGGGCTAATTTTGGGCTGACCTAAGATGGGTGTCGAGTTTCATCAACTTCCAAGTGGCCATGGGTTGGTTTCAAAGGATTTGGCTCAATTTGTGTCACATGGGTTATGTTGGGTTTGAATAGGCTTGGTTTAATTCAATTTGGGTTGGATTAGAACTTGTTTCAAATGGGTTCTTTAGGTCACTTTGGGTCAAGTGGACCTAAATGGGTCAATTAGCTTAGTTTTGGTTTGATTAAGGTTTAGTTGAATTTATATATGAGTTTAAGATTGAAATATAAATCCAACTGCAATTAATTTAGGCTATGATGGGTTTTGGCTCATTTGGAATTTTTAAGTCAAAAGGGCTAAGATGGGTTTGACTTGGGGTTGATTTTAATTTGGCTAGATGATTGTAGGTTTCATTTATATTTGAATAGATGATTGAAGGAATGATTGATTCAAGAGAAAATCCATTAATTTTGGCTTGATTTAGATGAGTTTTGGTTAAGTCCAAGGAATTAGCTTAAAGGCTTTAGATTGGGTTTTGATTTGATTTCGGATTTGGTATTGGCTATTTGAATGTATATTTCATTTATATTTTGGAAGATAATGTAATATATAATTGACTTATGGGAAAATCACTCGAGTTTAGAGTGATTTGAAGGTAAATTTGACTAAGCTCATGGAGGTAGGTCAAAGGGCTTAGAAGATAGTTTGCTTTAGTTTGATTTAATTTCTATCATTTGAATGTGGGTTTCATTTATATATGTGAAGATGATAGAATATATAATTGATTTATGAGAAAATCAGTTAATTTTGGGTTGATTTGGGTTAAGATTTGGCTAAGCTCATAGAGGTAGGTCCATATGGCTTAAGAAGGGTCTTGCCTTGATTTGATTTAGTTTGATTTGGTTTTGATCATTTGAATATGGATTTCATTTATATTTAGGAGACAATTGATGCAATAATTGATTTATTAGAAAATCAATTGTGTTTGATTTAATTTGAAGGCGATTTTGGCTAAGCTTATGAAAGTGGATCATAAGGCTTAGGAAGGGATTTTAGGGTTGGATTTGATTTTGGGTTTCAATCATTTAGAGTCAAATTTTGATTTGAATTTGATAATTGGTGGATTGAATTGATCTTTGAGAAAATCAATTGAATTAGAATTGAATTGAATTTGGCTAAGGTTAAGACCATGGAATTCAATCATAAGGCTTATGAAGGATTTTGGGAATTTGATTTGATCATGGGATTGATTGTGAATTTTGGAAATTGGATTTTGGATTTGAATTTAAATCTGGGTTTAGATTTGAGAAGGAGAATATGAATTGAGTTTAGACTATAGGGTAGATAAGTCTCCTTAAATCCCTAAAGCATAACCTACTCCTATGACTAACCCTTCTAATTATCTAGGCTTAGGTTAAGTGTTCACCTAATCACTAGATAGTATCTATAAGTGTCCTAGATCTATGATGAGGTGGTTGAGAACTCACTCCAAAAATAAGGTCAACAAAAGTACCCCCAATAGGTGTGGTGTAACTAACAAGGCACACTACATGTATTGGCGTTGACCAAGATGATCAACAATGTCCAAAGGATTGCAAGTGCTAACGAAAACAATCTATACCTAAACCAGAGTTGTAGATAGAATCAAGATCTTAGTGCAATACAACTCAACTTATGCCAAGGGCATAAGAGAGGAAGAGGGAATCTGCTAAGGGATCGGGTATATGAACCTTCAATTATGGAAGCAGGTTCGAGTTATCCACTGGGGACAAGAGTTTGAATTTGATCATATGATTTGTGGAAAGAAGATCCGCTAGGGATTAGAATCTATAATTTGCCGGGGATGGGTGTTTGAATCTTCCACTAAGGAAGGGGGTTCTAGTTATATTGGTTTGATTTCATGGATGTATCCACTGGGGATAGGAGTTTGGTTAGATTTGCTTGGTAGGCATCCACTGGGTATGAGAATTTGATTTAATTTGTTTGAATTTGGTTTATGCTTAATTTAGGGACATATCCGCTAGGGATATGGACTTGAATTTGCTAGGGATTAAGGCTTCATTTGATAGTTGTGATTTTATGGTACATATGTACTGGGGATATGGGCATGAGTCCACTGGGGATTGTTGACCTCATTTTTAGAATGAGCTCTCAACCCTCCATCTTAGACATAGGACTTCTCTTAGACTTTAAGAGTGCCTTAGCCTTAAGACACATCTAGTGATTAGGTGGACACTCAACCTAGCCCTAGAGACTTAGAAAAGTTTTCCATAGGAATATGTCTTGCCTTAGGGGTGTTAGGAAAATTTGCCTACCCTTAGTTTGAACCAACTCCTCACCTTCCTTCCTTCCTTCAACTCAAACTCCAAATCAATCTTATTTGATTTAATACAAACTCAAATCAATGTCACATGATTGAAACCCATGATTGAAATCCATGATTGAAATCCATAATTAAATTCTAAGTTGAAATTCTAAATTCCAAATCTTGCCTCCTAAGTACTTGATTTTTCCTTCATGGACTTAGCCAAAATCAAATATAAATCAATTCAAATTCATGAAATTTTCTCATAACTAATTTATATTCTCATTTATATTCACATATATAAATGAAATTTAAATTCAAACCAATCAAACCAAATTCAAAAATTCAGTTCCAAACTCCAAAATTTCCAAAGTCTTTAATTTCCTCTTAAGGACTTAACCTAGATTATCTTCAAATCAATTCAAACCCATGAGATTTTCTCATAACTCATTTATATTCTCATTTATATTCACATATATAAATGAAATATAAATTCAAATCAATCAAATCAAATTCAAAATTCAAGTTCCAAACTCCAAAATTTCATAAGTCTTTTAAATTTCCTCTTAAGGACTTAGTCTAGATCATGATCAAATCACTTCAAATCCTTGAAATTTTCTCATATCCTATTTATATTCTCATTTATATTCACAAATATAAATGAAATATAAATTTAAACAATCAAAACCACTTCCAAAAATCAAACTCAAACACATTCAAAATCCAACCTAAGTCTTTCAAGTCAAAATCTTGAACTTAGCCAAATCAACTTCAAATCAACCCAAACTCTTGATTTTTCTTAATGATTCAATTAATCCTTCAATCATGAACCCAAATATAAAAACAAACTTCAATCACTTAACCAAAACTCAATTCAAAAATCAAGCCAAAGTCCCTTTCATGTTCACCCTCTGAACTTGAAATTGTCAATTGAATAAAAACCTATTTGACTTCAAACCACTTGCAAATGGATTTATATTTCGATCATAAGTCCATATACAAGTTTAATCAAACTCAAATCAAGCTTTGACCAAGTCATTTGACCCTCTTAGGCTCACTTGACCCAAAGTGACCTAAAGTACCCTTATGAGCCAAATTTAAATCCTAACCAAATTAGATTAAATCAAACTCACCTAAGCCTCTCATCATGATCAACAATCATCATGGGATGATCAATCAATCAAATAGGGTCAAACCAAGTCAAACCTAAGGGTTGACCAAGTCAACACTTAGCCAAAATCAAACCCAACATAGTCAAAATTCACCATAGCCCAAATTGATTGAAACCAATGATCTAAGTTCATTCATGACCAATGTTTGAACTTGACCAAGTCAACATTTGAGCTTAACCTAGCCCAATTGGCCACTTGACCCAACTTGACCTAAAAAGTCAAAATATGTCAAAACTTGATCTAAGCCAAATTGATTGAAACCAATGGGTCAAGTTCATTCCAAATCACTTGTTGAACTTGACCAAAGCCTCAATTGGCCAACTAGACCTAACCTAGCCGAATTGACCTTGAACCCAACTTGACCTAAAGGGTCATATTGAGCCAAATTCAAACTTAACCAAAATTGATTAGAAATAAAGATATCAGCCCACTTCAAATGACTAACCAAACCTAAACCTACCCATGACCTAGCTCAAATAGGTCAAATGGGTCAAATTGGTCAACTTGGCCCATTTGACCTAAATGATGTCATATGAAACAAATTCAAACCTAAACTAAATTGAATCAAACCAAAGACACTAAAATATTTCAAATGGTCATATGAACTTGACCCAACCCATGGTTTGACCCAATTTGACCAATTGGTCAACTTGACCCAAGTTGACCCATTTTGACCTAAATGGGTCAACATGAGCCAAACCATACCAAATGAACTCCAAATCCAATGAAACTTGGCCAAACCTATTTTCTCAACATACCCAACATATCTAAATTCAAAAATCATCCAAATGACCATTTTACCCATAGGCCATAACACATTTTGGCCAATTCCACTTGTAATTTGGTCAAACCCTCTTCATACCTACTGGATACTCTCCTAATGGGTCAAGTGAGCACTAGGGAGGGTGGTGCACCAAACCCAATGGGTTTGGGTCAGCCCAACTTGACCCAAGGGCCAAACCGACCATGTACATGGAAATAGGCACATGTGAATCACGTCTCCACTCAAATGGAGCACATGGGGACTTCACTAATCCATTCCCTGACCTAAAATGAATCACATGGCACCTCTAACAGCTCAAAAAACCCTCTAAATCAGGGCAATTGATCCAAAATGGCAAGTGAAGCTTCAACTGTGCCATTGGGGGAGATATACTCCCCCTAATTCACTTCAGTTCCAAGAGAGCCATTATCGATTGAAGTCTAGAGAGTCATAGGAACCATTTACAAGAGATCCTAAGCTTCTTAGAGGGAGATTGAATTTGGCATTTCTCAATTTTCATCCTTTGAAAATAAGGGAGCTCAATAAACTTCCAACTTCCTCCACACTCAAAATCTTTGCAATTCACTTTGCACATTCCATTAGAGAGCCAAATCGAGCTTGCCTAAGCTCTCTTCCAAGTTCTTGAAGCAAGGGGAGATCCATTTCAATCAAAACTGAGCTTAAGCTAAGAAGGAGGTGAACCATTGGAAGATCCACTCAACCTCAGCCTCTCAAACTTTCACTAAAGCTTCGTCTCAACTAGACGAAGTTTCTCCAATGGAATCGAGCACGGTGATGACCTCTAGCGAGGTATACCCTTTTGACCATTAAACTCAATGTGGCGTGGAGATTTGTGAAAGAAATTTTAATCCCTTGGAATTTTGACCATTAGATGTGCTTGCCATTAGGGTTAGATGGTGTGGGTTGATTTTCAATTAAATTTGAGCTCGATCGAGCTCAGATCGTCTCTTTGAAAGTGGACGATCCCCATTTTTCATAGGGAAGAATAGGGAGGATCTCTGGCCGTCCATCCATGCATTTGGATGGATGACCAAGATTAAAACATATTTTATATATTATTTTATCCCCTTTGAATGGCGGATTTAATCTCTGCCATCCGAGATCAATCTAGAGGAAAAGCACGAAGGCCGCCACGGCTACATGGGATGTTTAAGTAGCTAATGGGAAGGTACCGCGTATAAAGGGATGCCACGTCAGCTCATGTGTGGCATGCTGTAGGGATTAAGGAATTAATTAGGGTTTACATAACTCTAATTAATTACCTAAACTTCTAAAATTCATATCTCAACATAAACAAATCAGCAAAAAAAAATAAAATAAATTGCATTAGAAAGATAATTAAACATAAAATTCTAAAATTAATTTTAATTAATTTTAAATACTTATTTTCTCTAAATTTAGGTTTTATTGGAAATATTAATTTTTTAATTACCCTTTAATTAATCCATTAATTATTCCCAAACTTCTTGAGTGTATTTTAAGGGATGATTTCTGCCTCCCCTAATTTTCTTGGAATTTATTGGTGGCTTAATTGGGAAATTATTAATTCATTTCTTAATTACCCCCTTAATGTAATTAAAGATAATTAAGGGTTTGATTAGTGGTTTAATCCTTTATTGAAGTTGATTAAGGTCTATTTTAGTGAATAGGAGGTTTAGGGAGAAATTTTGGGGCATTTCTCCTAAGCTATTCCTTAAACCCCTTTTTTTCTTTATGCTCTCTTAATTAAGGGTTAATTCACTAATTACCCTCTTAATTAATTTCCTAAAATTATAAAACATTTTAGAACTCAATTAATCAACTTGGGGTAGATTCTTAGGTGTTCAAGAGCCTAAGTTCAATTAAGGAAATCAAAATTCAACTCATATGTGTGAGGGGTGTTTTGAAATTACTTAAGTTAAACCCTTAGCTTAATTAATCTTTAATTTTGAGCCAAATTGCATTAGGCCCCTTTCTTCCTAGGTGCATTACAAATTTAAATTCCTTGTGAGATTTTATGTCATCTTATTGGCTCATAATTATTTGATTAACTATGCTAAGGTGGTGTAGGTAAGGGGTAATTAACATGCTTAATTCATACCTTAACCTAATCAAGATATAAAATGAATCTAATCACCTAAAAATTGAACAAAAAATAACAAACACATGTGGGAATGGGTTAGGAACAACAAACTCACTTCACATTTTCAAAATTAAATCAAATTCAAAATCAAACAAAAATCATATTTTGATTTACTTTAAGCTTTCTTATTTCGTAAGATTGTCTTTAGGAATTAATTAAAGTGAATGTGTTTACATGCTTTCATTGCTTTAGTTCTTCTCCAACATACTAAATATGTGTGTCATATGGTTTCATGCATTCATGCTTTTCAAAAATCAAATTTAAAAATGAAAATGTTTCTTTATGTTAAATTGCATGTGTTGGCTAAAGTTAGAATATGAGTGGCTATTATCACTAATTAAACCCAAATTATTTTCAAAATATATGATTCAATTATCAAAATTGAAAGTTTGTTACTTATATCTTACTTATAAGTTTGCATGTGAGTAAAAATATAAGGATGTGCTTATTGTAGGTTTTGCCTCTCCTATCTTTTAGTATAGTTTTGAATAGGATTTGGCAAAGTGTATAGTTCATTTGAAAAGAACCTAACACTTGCCTAGTTCCATATCCTATTCATTCCTATGCTATTACTTAAGAAGGATACCTATACTTGTACATATAAATTTCATAAACAGAAATAAATCAACCAACATAAACTTTTGCATTCTTTCTTTTCCATTTATTTCTTTTATACACATGCTTGCATTTAAGGAAAGTCTGACAACCCCAGTGATTGTGAGGCTTTAAGTAGCCCTAAGTATGTCTTGTACCTTACACCCTTGGTTAACAATGGCTTCGTACTCACTAATGCCTTTCATTCATTCATATGTGCATGTGAAAATTGGATAAGAAAGCCCTTTTCTACTTAATGAAAATCATGCATCATAAACCTTCAAATTTTCTTAAATGAGCTACTTTGCATGCATCATAAGGTGTGCTAAACATTCCCATTTGTATGTATAGATATGTGTAGGACTCATTCATGTGCATGTTATACATGTTGGGAAAGAAATGAAGTGATGTATGCTTTGTGAATTTAGTTCATTTACTTAATCTTAAAATGTCTTTCTCTAATGAGTGGGTTTGTTTAGAGTTTATCTAAACTTAGGATTTATTAAAACACATAATAAAATATTCACTAAATAAAACTAAAACATGAATCCACTTTAGAAATTTAGGTTAAGGAAAGAGAAGTTCTCTTCTCTTCCTCACTTTATAACTTAATTGTAGGATTCACTTGAACCAAATCAAAACATAAAATAAATTCAACCTAAAATAATTAAATCACTTAAATGAAACCCTCCTCTAAGTTGAACATTCTTCAAACTTAGAAAATTCTAACTTAAATCCATAGCTAAGCATACCACACAAACCTCTAAAGCACACACATTAGGCTAAGTCACAACTTCTAGCTTTAGGCTAGGGTGGTGCATGGTGTGATGCTTAATTTTATTTTATGATATTTGTTTTAGTCTTGATGTTAGGGTGAATATGCATAGAATGAATGGTAGGGCGATCTTAGTCTAACCATTATCTTCTGCAGGGAATCGTGCTTAAGGGGCGCTGTGATAAATTAAAATATAAATGCTTTTGCTGTGCAGGTGCTTATACCCCTAAGCATAATCTAATAGGCTAGGTGGACTTAGTCACCCATGTGTGGGGTGATGAGTCCAATATACATGCTTGGGATTTGATGGTTTGTTTGGGTAATCTCTATTTTGCAGGTGTTAGCTAGATTTACTTTTTCTTTTCATGTAATTTTTGCAATTAGGATTTTGGAATGATTGTTATGGGGATTAGGATGAGCATTGGTCATAAGATCTCATCTAATGCACCATGTGAAGCCTTTGGAGCATCCACCTTCCAACCATCTAAAAGAAGGAACCAAAGAAGAAATAAGAAAAAAAGAAGGAAGAAAAGAAGAATGAAGAAATGAAGCTTGAAGACCCCCATAACAATGAGTTTCTTGCTTAATTGTATGTAATTCATTTGTAATACGGGTTGTATAAGGGTAGAGCTCGACTACCCAATTTATTTTTTTTCAAGTATGTGCGGTAGTACCCGACCATAATGGCTTTATAAATTGATTGATGATTTATTTCTTATGCATTAAGTGACATCCTTTTCCTAGTTTCTTCTTTGTTTTATGTATGACCTAGATGTGAATTAGGCTCTTAGGAAAAAATAAATCTTCTATCAAATTTAACAATTCAAAACTAAAAATAAAGAACTCATAACCTCACCTAAAGCTTAGGCAAAAAATCAAGATAAAAGAATTAGCAACCCCTTAACTAGATGAGTACTTCTTTTATAATATCATGCACAAATGCACATTATTTTCACTCTTGATTGGAATGCTTCCACCTTTGTTAGAGAAACTTAGCTTGACCTTCGAGATCCATGGTGAAAATACACCTCCTCCCTTCTCGCTGATTTTGGCCAATAATCTCATTTCGCATGCATTAGGCATATGAATCCTATTAGCCTGAGTAAAAATAATTATCCAAAAATAAAAAAAATAAAATCTAAATTACATTAGATTTAGGTCATTTGAAGCATACCCTTATATGATCTAGTCTCTTTAGGGAGTGAGTTTAAGGACTTAGTCTCTTTCTAAATAAATATGATCCTAGCTATCTTGCATAAAAGCATATGACTTGCCTACTTGAATTTAAAACCGTATGAGGAGAGAGTGGCATGGCCATCCCTAGTAAGTCCAAGCGGTTTGTCCTCTCTTATGGAGGCAAACCAAATACCCATTTTCTCCTTAGATTTAGGTTATGCTTTTAGCCCTCGCTTAAGCTCCCTAGATTTAGGTTATGAGATTATTTTTTTCCTTTGTGGGCCATAAGCATAAATCCTCACCTCTTAGGCATTTCCTTAACCTTGTGTTATGAATCATAAGCCTTAAATTTCTAATGAAAAGTCTAACTCAAACAAATTAAACCAATTTCAAAAATGTAAATCCCAACCATAGGATAGTTTGAGGTGCTTGTTAAGTTTCCTAGCATCGTGGGCATCTCCTACTTATCTTCCTTTGGCTTTGATAATAACTCCCTCCCTTTGATCAATCCTATTTGATCTTCCAAAATAAACTAATTGATTGGTAGTCTTACTTATTGAAATCTTTGGAGACAATGATCATTTATCTTAATCAAGAGTATTCCTAAGGAATCTCATTCCTTAGGATATAATTAACTATGGGGGCTTGCCCCTGTAAGAACTTAATGAACCCAATTTAAAATAAATCTTACTTTACTTTTTCATGTAAAGTAGGGGAAGAATCTTTGGTACACATGCAAACCCATTGTCCTTAGGAATCCTTGTTGAGGTGATTAGGTCCATTATAGGGTGGTGACTTCTATCTTTTGGGATAGTACACCTCTCCTCAATGTCATACCTGATCACCCTCAATAAGAACGTCTGCAGATCTATGTGGTGTCAAATTACATAAAAAGAAGGAGATGTATATTTCCATCCTCATTTTATCTCGCATAGAGTGAAGATGGAAGTATATATTCTTATTCTTTAGAAATCTCATTTTGAAATTTTCACCACAAGGATCAAGAGGGAATTTATGTTGGAGATATGAGCTCAGATCTACTAAGGATGTGGTGGATTTAATTTATGGTTGGTGTGTGATGAATCGACTAAGAAGGGGCTATATCAACCTTGTCCTATCTCAGATTTACAAATCCAAAGGGACAGTCTACTTGTTGTGGGGTAATACCATCCAACCTAAAGGTTGCCTTTCGGTGTGCAATGAGCTAGAATGAAAATGTAGCAGACTTACATCTTCCAAAATGGGGAGCAACCGCTGGGTGATCTGTTGGTAGCACAACAAATCAACGAGGGCTATCGAGTGAATGCCATCGGACTTAATTGAAAAATATTCAGGATTAATATCATTTTAATTTGATTTGATTTCATATGGTTTTCCTAAATTGGTTTATGTTTGATTCGAATTAAGACATATCCACTGGGGGATGTGAAGTCAGTCAAATTTTGCAAGATTTAAATTATGGACCCTATCGATGCGATGGATCAAGAAGGGGCTATATCAGTATTGTCCTATCCCATATTTACAAATCCAAAGGGATAGTCTACCAGCCAATGGGTAGAGCTAACCAACCTAAAGGCTGCCTTTCGGTGTGCAGCGGCTGAGCTAAGAAGAAACCATAGCAGACTTACATCCTCCAAAGTGGGGAACAATCGCTAGGGTAATCTGTTGGTAGCACAATAAATTGAACCTAACCTAGGGTGAGCACTGAGTGGGTGCCGCTTGGGACTTATATAAACTTAAGAGTAGTTAAACGATTCCTATAGGGAGTTTTGCTAACATTACCCTAAAGATAAGATGTCTGCTTGGGAAAAGGTACCACTCGGGGTGTCCTCCTAATCCACAAGCAATATATATATTTTTTGTTTATATGTTTGTGTGGACCCTTATTGGTGTGTGAGGGACCATATTGAGAAGGGGCTATATCGGCCTTGTCTTATCTCATACTTACTAGACCAAGGGAGAATCTGCATATCCGTAAGATAGATTCTCCAACCACAGGGGTGGCTACTAGGAAAGGAGAACTGTCCAATCTAAGAGTAACCTGGGTAGTGTCTAAATGCAGTCGCAAAAGACATGATCCAAATAAAGTTCCCATAAGGGAGGTGTCACTAGGGGCGTTATCCTAGACCCTATAAAAGAAAGCCTATGTGTAGGGTGGTCGACACAAGGAGAAGGCATAGCAGACTTACATTTGCCATGAGTGATGTATCCACCGGGTGAACCAACCAACCTAAAATGCCCGTCAGTATGCAGAATCAATTTGAGAAGAAGGCTTGTAGAATTACATCTTCAAAGACAAAAATGATCATGAATAGTCTGTCGTCGATGGGATAGATGCCATCCGACCTAGGGTGACTACTAAGCGGGGAGTCCCATGGGAGGACTGAACCCAGACATGAAGTAGTCAGAAGGAAAGGAGCCACTGGGACTTACCCTAAGCCTCAAATATACTTGACCCAATTAGTGTATGATGGCTAGTTCATGAAGAAAGCATAGCAGACTTACATCTTCTTAAATGAAGTAGACATGAGGTAGCATATTGACCGCACGAAAGGCCTACCAAATTAACAAGGTGCTCTTCAATGTGCAGTGGTCAAGTTAGAAAGAAAGCATAGCAGACTTACATCCTCCTAACAATTGAACCACTAGGGTGGCACACTAGCAGGGTAGCATGTTAGCTCGACCTATAGCACCTACTGAGTGAGTTCTGTAGGGGGTGTTATCCCAACTCGAAATAGCCCAGACAAAAGATGTGTGTTTATTTTATATGTTGTTGTGTGTAGTTTGTGTTGGTGTTGTGTTAATAAAAGCTAGGATGCCACTCAAGTTTCTTACACCTACTCTAAACACATTATGGCGATTCATAAACAAATAATGTTTTCAAAATAGAAGAGGTGGAATTTGAGATGAATTTTTTTCATTCATAATTATTTTGGAATAAGATTTATGGATAATATTTATCTAGGTAGAGCCTGTTAATTGAAAGCATGGGTGCTCTCCCTTATGATTTATGAGCTGATAAGATTTTCCTTGGTATACCTTCTCTAAGGGCCTTCCCAAGTGGGTTCAAACTTGCCTCCCATCTTGTGATGGGCAACAATTGGTCTCCTTAGAACTAAAACAAGCTCTCCTACTTGAAAAGCTTTAGGATAGACCAACTTATTGTGAGTTTGAATCATTTTGGCTTTGTACAACTCGAGGTTTTGGCATGCCCAGAGGCATCTCTCTTCCAAACCTTCAGGCTCTTCTAACCATAACTTGACATTATTCTCCATTGTGATCTTTTTACCCACAGCTATCCTTAATGATGGGAGCTGGACTTCTAATGGTAGAATGGCTTCAGACCCATACACTAAGGAGAAAGGGATAGATTGAGTTGGAGTTTTGTATGTGGTGCGGTAAGCCCACAAAGCTTCAACTAACTGCTCATGCCACTGTTGCATATTGTCATCGAGTATCTTCTTTAATATCTGGATGAGATTTTTATTATAGGCTTTTGCTAAGTCATTTGCTCTCGAGTAGTAGATGCTAGAATATCTCTAATATATGCTATGTCTATGGGAAAACTATTGATTTTGGTGCTCTTGAATGCAGTACCATTATCAGATATAATTCATCAAGGCACCAACCTATATATGATATGGTTCCTAAAAAATTGGAGCACATGCTAAGTTGTGACCTCTCTGAGCAGGATCACCTCCGCTCACTTGGAAAAGTAGTCGGTGGCAGCTAGGATGAACCGATGACCCTTAGAAGAGAGGATCAATCAGACCCACTATATCGATACCCCAACACTCAAATGGCCATGAGGCCATTGTAGGATGTAGAATGTTGGGGGGTTGGTGTAGAAACATATCGTGCACCTGATATTGATGGCATCTCCTACTATATCTATACAGTATGTGATCATCGATGACCAGTAATATCCTAGTTTTTTTTATCTTGGCTTTCATCTTAGCATCAGATTGATGAGTTCCGCATAGACCTGAGTGTACCTCGATCATAATCTTATGGGCTTCATGTTCATCCAAACAACGTAACCACATATGGTCGAAGGACCGACAGTACAAGGTGCCATCCACGAGAGCATATGAAAGTGCTCTCTACTTCACCTGATGTGCTAGGGACTTCTCTTGAGGTAGTTTATCTATATTTAGATAATCCATGAATGATTGCCTCCAATCTAACTCATCATCCTTTTTGGCAACGATAACCTCCCCTTTAATAGAGAGTCTCTTGATGAATTCAATATCAATAAGGGAAAAGACTTATCTATTTTGGACCCTTATCGATATCGACTCATGTTTCAGACATGTCAACTCCTTGGAACCTTATAGGACCCAACGATTTGATTAATTAACTAAGAATCCCCGAAGATGTTGATATGCTAGATGCTTAGAGTAATCTCAAGACCAAATCGCTTTCATGAATTGAAAATAATATGAGAATCTCATCACATCGCAGTCCAGAGTTAGGAGAACTATTCCTACCCCTGCCTTTCCTAGGATAGTAAATCATGTTTCTTCTCCTCATTGAGAGAAAGCCATACCATCAAAGTATCTCCCAGGAGTGAATGTTAGTTCCCCCTTAGTTCATGATTTGTTCACAGAGGTCATCGGGAATCAGAGAAGTGGTGTGTCGCTAAGAAATCGTTCTTGTCACCCACGTAGGGGTATGAAAGTAATGTTAAACTGTGATAAAATCATGGACCAACATGACAACTGTCTGGAAAGCATCGGTTGTGTCATGAGATATTATAGTAGATTGATCCTAGAGATCAAGTTCACCTTATGATAAAGTATGTAATGCCATAGCTTTTGGGATGCAAAGTTTAAAGCTAGGCAATGCTTCTTAATGGGTGGATAATTTGCCTCAATAGGGATTAGACGATGGCTGAGGTAGTAGAGTGCGTTCTCTTTCCCTTCGTCATTTGCTTGGGCCACAAAGCTCCAAAGGAGTTGTCTATTGCAGTAGTATAAAGGATCAATGGCTTTCCTGGGATAGGGACTACTAGAATTGATGGCATCATCAGGTAGTTCTTGATATCTTCGAAGGCATGTTGGCACTTAACATCCCACTTGAACTTGGCATCCTTTTTGACAAGTGCTAAAAATGGCTAGCATCTCCCTGATAGGTTGGATATGAAGCATCTTAGATATGCCAACTTCCCTTGAAATGATCTGAGTTGAGTTAGACTCTTAAGGGATGGCATTTCTAATATTTCCTTGCTCTTCTCTGGATTGATTTCAATTCCTTGGTATCAGACAACAAACCTAAGAATTTCCCTGAAGCTACTCTGAATGCACACTTCATGGGGTTAATTTTGAGGTTGTATTGCCTTAATCATTCAAAAACTACTCTCAAGTCAAAGAGGAGGTCTTCATTTTTCTTTACTTTTGACTGAGATCATCAACATGACACTTGACTTGATGATAAATGAGTTCATTGAAGATTCGAGTCATGGCCCGCTGGTATGTAGCACTAGTATTTTTAAGGTTGAATGGCATGACTATAGTAAAAGATTATGATCGGGGTTCAAAATGCATTATTTCTTTCATCTTCAAGAGCCATCTTAATTTGAATATATCCAGACGATCCATCCATGAAAGAAAAGACTGCATGAGATGAGGCAATGTCCACCATCAATTTGGTATTGGTAGTGGAAATCTGTCTTTTGGACATGCCTTGTTTAGATCCCTAAAATTGACACATATGTGAATTTGGCCATCCTTCTTTTTAATTAGGATGACACTGGCCAACTAGGTGGGATATTTTCTTTCAAGTCGCATCCATTTCTTGATTTAAAAATGCTGCTCAATGAATCGCCTGTGGAGCTTACTTGATGTTAACACTAGATTTATAGCTTTGATGTTAGATAAAATGATCTTCATAACTCTATGCGAAGTAGTCCTTAAACTCAGTTAATAGCTTAACTAAGTTATTGGTTTTAGTTTCATTCAACAAAGAACTTATGTATGTTGGACATGGATTGTCTTTAATTCCTAGGTTGATTACTTTGAGCTAATCAATGGTTGATGTGATATCCTCTTTGAATTTTAGCAGTGCATCTTTGACTTTAAAATCATCTGGGGCATCTAAAGTTTCTAAGCACACCTCCTCATATGAGTTAGCATGATTTGAAAAGAATCCATCAGATTCCAAATTATTGGTGATGACTAAGCATTAATCATCATCATCTAATGGACCCACTATACCGAATCCTAGTCCTGGTCTTGATTGAGAGCTTTTGTATTTATTCTTCCATATCCCTTTAAAATAGTCTGACCTATGCTTTGACCAAGTATGTGGGATTAACCCTTTCTTTGCTAAGTTTAGAGCACACGGTGAGTACCAATCAAAAGGTAATTCTATTAAATCTTTATATGAATCATCCTCAAGTTTTACATAAACTTCTTGACTTGAGGATGATGTTCCCAGATAGAACCTCTGAGTCTTCACATCTATGGATGACTTAGGAGCTTCCTTAATTGCCTAACACTCAATATTTTGTGAGGAAAGTAGGGTTAGAGCTAAGGTTCCCAACTGATGCCTGATTGTTTCACATGCAGATTTGGATATATTTATGCTTTTCCTTGGAGCCTAGTCTTCATCTCACATGCTCAAATGTCAAAAGGGATCTCTCGAAGGGCCTAGTGTGCTAACCATAAGCTCATCCTCTAAAGTAAACTCTAAGTCTATGTGGATAGTAGGTGTACTCTTAGTGGTTGTGATATACCTCATATTAGGTGAACAATAGGGAGGCTTTCCAGGTCAGGGGCTACCTCTGAAATATCCTCTTCCTCTCCTGGTGGTGGTCAGGTCATCCTACCCATCTATTCGAATGGAGTAATGAACTGTGGGTGTAATCTAATGTCAGGCTCTATATCTTCCCCCGAGTCCATTTCTCGCTCCCATTTATTTTCTTTTTATTTCTTTTTATTTCTTTTTTATCAATTTTTCTTTTTCTTTTTCTTTTCTTTCTTTTTGTCCCTCGTAGGGATCTTGACTAAGTTCACAAGAATGGAATTGTTGATTTTGGTGAAAAATAGGCTACATCCTCATATATCTTGACCTCATGAATTGTGAATGATTTGAGATCTCCTTTGATGTAATACTCAATCCCACCTCTCATGAACTTTATGCACTGATGTAGAGAGGATGGAACTATATTGTTTCCATGTATCCATGGTCTCCTAAGCAAAGTATTAAAAGATGTATCTGAGTCTATGATGTTAAACTTGGCTTCCAATCATCTATCTCTAATGGCAACACTATGGAACCTAAGGCCCTCTCACCTTGTTCATTGAATCCTATCAACATCATCCTTTCTTTTTGGAGTTTGGAGATGTTGATCCTCAAGTAGGCAAGGATTCATAGACTCATAATATTGACTGATGTACCTTGGTCAACAAGAACTCTGGATAGCCTGTATCTGCCAACATCCACTGTAATGTAAAGAGGGAGGTTGTGCTCATCCTTAGAAGTAAGTCTTCATCACTAAATGTAACTCCTAAGATGTCCTTTGAGTGGTGTGCCTCCTCTTCAGTAGTGGTCAGCTAAGCTAAGCAAATCTCTAGATCAAGAAGAGCCTTGATTAGATTCTCTCATCTCTTTGGATAAGATAAGGGAATCATATATCCTTGTTGACATCACTTTTAGGGTGAGTTCTCAACCTCCTCATCATAGATCTAGGAATCTTATAGATACTAAGAGTTCTTTAGTCTTAAGAAACTTCTAATGATTAGGTGAACACTTAACCTAATCTGAGACTTAGATGGGTTAGTCATAGGAATATGTTATTCCTTAGATATTTAGGGAGACTTGCCTACCCTATAGCCCAAAACCCAATCCCTACTTTCCTTCTCAAACCATTCTCAATGCCAAATCCAATTAAAATTCCAAAATTCATAATCAATCCCATGATCAAATTTCCAAAATCTTCCATAAACCCTATGATTGAATTCCATGGCCTTAACCTTAGCCAAATCCAATTCTATTCAATTCAATTGATTTTCTCAAAGATCATTTCAATCCCTCAATTATTTATCAAATTCAAGTCCAAACTCAATCCCAAATGATTGAAACCCAAAATCAAATCTAACTCCCAAATCCCTCTTAAGCCATATGGACCCACCCTCATGAGCTTAACCAAAACTTAACCCAAATAAACCCAAAATCAATTGATTTCTTTATAATTCAATTATATATTCAATCATCTTTACAAATATAAATGAAATTCACATTCAAATGATAGAAATTAAATCAAACTAAAGCAAATTCCCTTCTTAAGCCATGTAGCCTACCTCAATGAACTTAATCAAATAGCCTCCAAATCACTCCAAACTCAAGTGATTTTCTCATGAATCAAACATATGTTCAATTATCTTCCCAAATATAAATGAAATATAAATTCAAATAGCCAAAACCAAATCCAAAATCAAATCAAAACCCAATTTATACCCTTTAATCCAATTTCTTGGACTTAACCAAAACCCATCTAAATCAAGCCAAAATCAAGATTTTCTCTTGAATCAATCATTCCTTCAATCATCTATCCAAATATAAATGAAACCTACAATTATCTAGCTAAATTGAAATCAACCCAAGTCAAGCCCAACTTAGCCCTTTTGACTTGAAAATTCCAAATGAACCAAAATCCATCATAGCCCAAATTGATTGCAGTTGGATTTATATTTCACTCCTAAGCTCATATATAAATCCAACTAAACCTTAATTAAGCCAAAACCAAGCCAATTGACCCCTTTAGGTCCACTTGACCCAAAGTATGCCTAAAGAACCCATCTGAACCAAGTTCTAATCTAGTCCAAATTAGATTGAGCTAGATCCATCCATGCTTCATACCATGATCATTGCTCACCCTAAGATGATCAATTTCTTGAATTGGGTCAAACTAAGTCAACTTGGCCATTTGACCAAGTCAACCCTTAGCCCATATGAAACCCAAACTAGCCAAAACTCACCATACACCAAATCAATTGAAATAATTGATCTCATAATCAATGATTGAACATGACTTGACCCTCAATTGATCCAAACCAAACCTAATTGGCCATTTGACCCAAGTTGACCCAAATTAGCCTAAAAGGGAAAAATGGGTCAAATCATGATCCAATCGAAATTGATTACAACCAATGGCTCAACTTTATTCCAAATTGATTATTGAACTTGACCAAAGCCATAATTGAGTCAATTTGACCAATTGGTCAACTTGACCCAACTTAGCTAAAATTGACCTAAAGGGTCAAATTGGCCAAAATCTAAATTAAATCCAAATTGATTCAAACCAAAGCCTACAATCATTTTCAATTAACCAATTGAACTTGAACCAACACCTAACCCAACCTAATTTGGCCAATTTGGTCAAATTGGTCAACTTGACCCGTTTTCCCATTTGATTCCAAATGAGCCAAAATCAAACCTAGGTCAAATTAATTGAAACCACTTGAACAAAACTCTTTAAATCATCATTTGAACCTAACCCAAGTCTTAGTTTGACCCAATTTGACCAATTGGTCAACCCAACCCAACATGACCCAATATGACCCATATGACCCAAATGAAGCCAAAACCCATAAAACCAACCCATGGAGCCTTGCAACCTAATCTAACCCGACCAAACTCATCTTAGATCAGCCCAAATCTAGCCCAAATGCAATTGGAGCCAAACCAATGGAAAATCTTCCTTGGATATGCCTCCGCATGTGGGATTTTGCCAAAATTGGCAAAGTTCACTTTCCCATCTCCTTTGGCAGCCATCAAATACCCAAATGGGGTAAGACCTAAGCCACCTAGCCCACCCTAAGTGGGCTAGGCTTTCCATGGACCAAAGAGAGGTGAGTTAACTCACCTCCCTCCCAAGATGAGAAACCAAAGGTCTTAAGGAGTTACAACCTGCCAAGCTAAGCCTTGAGCCACCTCCGCATTCCTCCACTAAAATGGACTTGCGTGGACTCGATTGCGACCCTTCTGGTGCTCTGACTGTGGCTAACCGGCCAAAAAATGGGAGGCAACCTCATCTATCCACCTCAACCAATTGAGGGGTATACCCCCTCAATTCGAATGGAAAATGACACCATTCAATTTGTCTGAGCTCCCCAAACACTTTCAAAACTCTTTCGCACTCCTCAGAGCTTTCCCATGGCCTCCTCTCTCGAATTTCTTCCTCTTGAGCAAAGCCAAAACAAGGTAGTCTCCTTTTGATCCTAGCTTTGCCACTACCCCCATCTCAATCAAATTCCTCCTACATACACCTTCCACATACCTCATCAAAGCAACCCAAGCCATTTCCCAAGCTCTAAATCAACTAGGATGGACTTCAATCAAAGCCGAGCATCCAAAGAGGAAATCTTGGTCAATCAAGCAATCCATTTGGAACCAATCCAATTACTGCTCAGTAGAGCTTCGTCTCAACCAAACGAAGCTTCCTATAGCATGCGAACAACCGATCTTAGCTCCAGTGAGGTATTTTCCATGAAAACTGAGCTTTAGGCAAACTAGGTTGGAGCTTTGTGAAGAAAATTTGCATGTGAGTTGATCCTAGTTGTCGAATCTTTGTGGATCCCTCGATTGGGGTCATTTTGGAATAAATCTGACTCTAGTGAGCTTTGATCGAGTGATCAATGGCAGACGGGCTCTGTCTTTCATCGCTCATGAGCTGATAGATCATACGTTGTTGTTTCACATGATCAAAATGGACGGCTGTGATTAGATCACACTAGATCCTCTATTTAATCCTTCTTTAGCCACGAGTTTGATTGTGGCCATCCGATTTTAGATCAGATGGCTCACGGGATACCGCATCCCACTACCATCCGAGTCTGTCACAGATGTGGCTACTTAAATAGCCAATCTCATGGTGCCACATAGAAAGTGCCACATCAGCATGCCACATGGCGCTGATGGGATTAGACTTAGTTAAGCTTAATTAATTGATTTTTAAGGCACAAACTTCATAAATTCATCATAAATTGTAGAAAATTAAAAAAATAAGAACAAAGGCTCATTTTAAAGATATTTCAGTGAGGAATCCACTAAAATTATCCTAATAAATTTTGAATAGTAATTTAGGCTTAATTAGGGTTTTATTGAAAATTTAATAATCTTAATTAATCCCTTATTAATTAACCAATTAATTTTAAACTTTTGATAATGTTTAGGGGGATGACTTCTGCCTCCACTATTATTCTTGGAATTTATTGGTTGATTAATTGGAGAAATTGATTGATTAAGCTCTAATTACCTTCTTAACTTAATTAAGTGATAATTAAGCATAAGAATAGTAATTAATTAACTAATTAGGTTCCTTAATCACTATTTAATAGTGGGGAGACTAAGGGAATTGGATTGAGGCCTCTCTCCTAATATTTTCCCTAAGTTTCCTTAACTTTTTCAAGAAAATATTAACTAATGATTAATTAATTATATATCAACTTAATTAGTTAAATTAAAACTCAAATCATACCAAATCATGTTTAATTGAATGTGAGAGGCTTATGGAATTAGGTTCAAACCTCTTTACCAACCTTTTTCCCCTTAAGCCCATTTCATTTCAAAGGGTAATTAATTACATTTGGCAATTAAGTAAAGAGAAATAGATTAATTGATTAACGACATGATTAACCAAATTAAAAATGTAAACACATATGATTTTCCTTAATTGATTCATTGGTAGGTCTTTAGGTGTTCAATAGCTTAAAGATGTTTAATGAAATTATGATCTAGCTCACATGTGTGGGGAAGTCATAAAAGTAATTAAGGAAGTTGCTTAAATTTAATTAACTACTAATTGTGAGCCAATTGCATTAGGCCCTTTCATTTCATAAGACCATTACTAATTTACTTTTCAATTCATTTGCATATCACATTGGCTCATAATTACTTAGTTAATTACTTTAAGGTGACATAGGTAAGGGTTAATTAATTGAGTTAATTCATATCTTAACTTAATCAATCCATAAAATTAACCTAATTATCTCTCATTAAATCAAATTAACTTACAAACATGGGATGAGGTTAGGATTAGCAAACTTCTTCTCACTTTCTTTAAATCAAATTAAACATGAAATTAAAAGTGACATTAAAAAGCTTTGGTTTCTTTAAGTAATTTTATTTGATATGACTATCCTTAGAAGTTAATTTAATTGAATGAGATTACATGTTGTGTTTATTTATTCCTTTCCAATCATATTAAATGTTGTATGTCACTTGATTCATGCATTCATCTCTTGCAAAATTAATTAAATCAAATGATTTTTCTTATGTTAAGCTTGCATGTGTTAAATTAAATTTATAATATGTGTGGTTATTATCACTATTAAATCAAAGTTATTTTCAAAAGTTTATAAGTTAACTATGATATTTGGAGTGATGATAGTTATAAATGTCTATAAGCTTGTATGTGTCTATGGCTTAGAACATGTTATATGGAGTTCTCTTTCTTTAGTCTATATGGATTTACATAAAGTTTGAATGTTAACAAGTGTATAGCCCATTTGAAAAAGTCACAACATTTGTTTGAATTCATTCCTATGTATTTCTATGTTAGAATTTAGATAGAACTTTAGCTCACATGTATAAATAATTCAATTGAAAGAAATACAACTTTTGCATGATTTTCCATTCTTATAGTCACTTGTACATTCATGTGTATTCAAGAATAGTGGGTATATCTAGTCTAGTCATTCCGGGGATGCAAGGCTTTAAGTATCCCCAAGGAGGTCTTTACCTCACTCCCCTCGATTAATAATGGTGAAGTATCCACTTAAAACTTTTATACACTTGTATGTGCATTTAGCTAATGAATGAAAATCTCCTGTCAACTTTTGCTCACATGTATAAATAACTCAATTGAAAGAAATATAACTCTTGCATGATTTTCCATTCTTGTAGTCACTTGTATATTCATGTGTATTCAAGAATAGTGGGTATATATTGTCCAGACATTCTGGGGATGCAAAGCGTTAAATAGCCCCAAAGAGGTTTTTACCTCACTCCCCTAGTTTAACAATGGCGAAGTATCCGCTTAAAACTTTTATGCACTTGAATGTGCATTTTGCTATTGAGTGAAAATCCCATTTTCTACGAAATACACTTATGCATCTTTCATTTAAAGTGTTCTAAAAGAAACATTTTGTATGTGTAGTTATACTTAGGATTTAATCACATGCATGCCATATATGATGGAAAGAAATGGTTGAACATGTGTCATGTTATAGTAATTCAACCAAATTAATCTTAAGATACCTTTCATATTGAATAGAATTATTTAAAGTGAATATAAACTTAGGATTAATTCAAATATGTAATATGCCATTCATTAAAAAGAACTAAATATAATTTACATGCTTTAGAAATGGCTTAAGGTAGGGATGAAAAAGAGTAATCCTCTCTTTTTCTTCTCTTTATAACACTTAGTTGGTAAGTATAAGTCAAATGAAATAAATAAAAATACTAAGTTAAATTCTCAAATCAACTAAACCACTTAAAGTGAAATCAACTTCTTATGATTAAATAACCTTTCATACTGAGAAATCATAACAAAGCTTAGTTAAGGCATACCACACAAGCCTTAATACACACATTAGAATTAAGTCACCACTTCTAGCTTTATGTTAGAGCGGTGCATGGTGTGATGAATGTTTAGTTTTCTAATGTATTATTTTAGACTTTATGTTAAGGTGTATGTTTCGTAGACTAGATATTAGGCCGTGATTAGCCTAATCATATTTTTTGTAGGGGATTATGCTTAAGGCATGCTTAAAATAAATATAAATGCTCTCTTTGTAGGTTGCTTAACCCCTAAGCATAATTCAAATTAAGATAGGTGGGCTTGGTTACTCATGTTCAGGGTGCTAAGTCTAAATTATTCATATAACTGCTTGGGTTGTATGGTGTGTTTAGCTTACACTTATTTTGCAGGTATAATTAGATTTACTTTTCCTATTTTTAATGTAATTTTACATTAGGAATTAGGATTAATGTTATGGGGGGGGGGGATAAGGATGAACTTTGGCTAGAAGGCTTAGTCCTGGGGTGCCATGTGATGCCTTGAGGCCTACCAAATCAAAAGAAGCAAATCATATGAAGAAATAAATGAGACATGAAGAATGAAGATTTGAAGACCCCCCATAACATTTATTTGTAATTTGTAAATTATTCTTTCATATTCTAGGTTGTATAAGGGTAGAGCTTGGCTACCCATTTTCCTTTTGGGTTATACGGTGGTACCCGACCGCACCGTCCTCTTATTCTTCTGTGTTAGATTTATAAAATAGATTGATATTTTGTTTAAAATTATGCAATAGAAATGGCATGCCTCTTTATAGTTTCTTAAATGTGTGATGATTTAATGTGTTATCTGGATCCGATAAGGCTCTTAGGGAAAAATAAATCTTTTATCTAATTACAACTCATCATTAAATTTCTAAATAACTCATAACCTCACATAAAGCCTAGGCATTAAATTAAGATAATTAAAAGATTTAGTAACCCCCTTAGCTGAGTGTTATATGTCTCATAACATGCATATCATATTATTTCCCTCTTGAAAATAGGGGATTTTCATTCTTGCATGATAGGGGAATGCTTAACCTATGATAGGATCCCTTGTGGTGGAAAACACTCCTTTCTTGCTGATTTAGCCAACAATCTTATTTCATCATGCATTTAGGCATACAAAAAATCTCAAAGCCTTTGTCAAAATGAAGTGTCCAAAATCAAGTAAAATTTGAAAAGATTTGCATTTGTAGATTAAGTCATTGGTCATACCACCCATGCTCTAGTCTCTTAGGTAGTGGGTTTAAGGACTTTAGTCTCTTTCTAAATAATAATAACCTAACTATCTTGCAAAATCATATGACTTGCCTACATGGATTTAAAGCATAGGAGGAGTTAGCTGGCACTACCACTCTAGGTTATAAGTCTAGTAGTTGGGTGGTTTACTCTCTTATGTGGAGGTAAACCATATACCCATCTTCGCTTAGATTTAGGTCATGGTTTAGCTCTTGCTAAATCTCCCTAGATTTAGGATATGAAATAGTTTTTTCCTTTGGGATACAAACATAAATCCTCACCTCTTAGGCATTTCCACAACCTTGTGTTGGTGGATTATAATCCCTGACAATCTAATAAAAATTTAACTCAAACAAAATAATTCTCTTCAATTTCAAAAATATAAAGCTCAATTATAGGATAGATTAGAGTGCTCACTAGGTTTCCTAGTATCATGAGCACTTCTTACTCATTTCCTTTGGCTTTAATAATAAGTCTCTTCTTTTGACCTATCCTGATTAATTTTCTAAACATAGTCAATTTATTGATAGTCTTACCCTTAAAATCTTTAGAGATAACAATTGCCTACTTTAATCAAGAGTATTCCTAAGGAATTCACTTTTCTTATGATGTAATTAACTATGGAGGCTTGTCCCAATAGGAAACTTTAGAACCCAGTTTAATATAAACCCTGCTTTATTCATCCATGTAAAGCAAGGGAAAAATCTCTAGCATATTCGAAGACCCATCATGCCTTAAGAGTCCTCATTAGGTGATTAGGTCCATTGAAGAGTGATGTCTTTATCTTTTGAGATAGTACTTCATACCTCAATGTCATACCTGATCACTTCAATGAGTACCCCACATTTGTGTGTCCCCATACATCTGAAAATAGACACCACAGTGTTTACTTAGCAGGAGACTTTCTATGATGCGCTAGGACATTGTAATCAACTCTACTCCTCCATAAGCTTATCCATAGGTGGAACATCTTATGGAGGGCTATTTCTCACGGAACCAATGACTTATTTACCCTTATCACGAGGTGCTAGGATGTAGAACTTTACTGAGTTGACTTGATGACATCTTGAAATGATGAACTTGCAAAAGTTCTACCTCATCAAGCATACCTACAACTTCTCCTATGGGATCCTCGAGTTGGTTGACTCAAAGTCAATCTCAAAAGGTGAATTAATTGATTGAAAGGAAAATCAATTAATTAGAGAGGGATCGAGTTATAATATATTATTATTTTCTAGACTTAGAGTTTTCAGAATAAAATCAAGAGTATTTGAAGTGGACAAGATGTAAGTAAGATCTACTTTCTTCATTGATTTATTTTTTGGGTGGAGGTACATGATAGAAATCAAGTAATGTAAGCGGATTAAGGGATTTAATGCCCTGCGATAATGGTCCTGCTAGTAGAAGAGGAACTAGTAGAGAAAGAAGTTATTGCAATGATGGATGGAGTGCTGGACTCAGATGGTGGTTGCACTACTAGACTATCTTGGGCAAGTGTGGTGAGCTATTGGTGTTGTTGCTAAGCTATCACCTTCGATGAGTTATCCTTTGTAACTAGCAAACCTTCCTTGGTTTTGGAGGTTTGAGCTACTTTAGGCAATTCTAAGGAAAGCTTCTTGATCTTAGTAATGATCTTTTTAGAGGTTCAAGATAAGAAGATATCCCAACCTTCCTTAGTCTTAAGAGGATTACAAGTATCCCCAAGGATTACCCTAACAAAATTGGATGGTTGTTCCAAGAGGTATTCTTAGGGATAACTATGGCCTGACTGTAGCTATGCTAAGCTCTTTAAAAGTAATACAATCCTCAGACATGGCCTAACATGTGATGGTAGGGGCAATAGCTAGGATCATCACCCTTGCCCACTTTTTCTGACCTCTTAGGCTCTGGTAATTGAAAGCCAGTTTTTTTAAGAGATTCTTAAAGAATTTCTAACTACCTCCCTCTTGAATATGAATATGGCTTATTCAATCTATCGACAAGAGTAGGTGAGTAATAGCTACATGGCGGTGGATATGAGTATCGCTGCTGGGTAGGCTACTGAGGTGGTGAAAATGGCTGTTATGGTGGCTGTGGTGGTCGATATGATGACCGAGGTGGTGGCAGAGGAGGTGTAAAAGGAGGCTGCTAAGCTCAGGGTCTCTCATCTAGACTCACGGCTGGCGCTTCCCTCTCCACACACAACGTCTCTTCTTCTCGAGCACCTTCGACTTGGGTCGAGTTGATTGGTCAAGAAAGGGAAATTATCTGGATTCCTCTTGCAGGCTAGCTGCCCTGTTGATTAGTTTCTTCAAATGTTTTGATAGTAAAGCCCTTAAGCATGAAAGCAACCAGTCTATGGATATTCTTGAGAAGAATCTCAATGGCATATTATTTGGAGAGCTGTTGATCATATTTCATGCTCAGGTTGTGTCACCTAAGAATTTAATTAACAAGGGACTCATTGGGATTTTCCTCATTACAGGGTTGCTTATAGTCACTCTCTCAAGCTCTAGCAAACCTCTTGATGAAGAGGTTCTAACTTCGACAAAGTCTACACTAAACTGAGTTCGGTGTATCAAATGCAACCCCTTAAGCTAACAAAAATCTAAGCAGAGTGTCACTTACCACCAAGATTTACATCAACCCAAAGTGTGCAATATGCTATCACGGGTTCTCACTACCATTAAAGATCTTGAAGGAAGGCGGCACAAAACCCTTGGGGTATTGAACTACATCGAATTCCTCCGGGTATGGTCTACCCTTTGGAATGGATGAGCTCCCCCTGACTTGTGCCATCGCTTCGCTCACCTGATGTTCCACCATATGCTTAATATCCTTCTCATGCATGAAGGTGCCATCTGTGACCTTCTTATGCAAACTACCAGCATCATCATCTACGGGAGTACACCTAGGGTGGTCTATATATATCAACTTTGGTCGGTCAGCTACCGTAGGAGAAGGCTGGGAGATTGGGGTTGCATTCTACAATGCTAAAACCACTGCCATCAACTCTATACTTTCTTCTCCATCCTATCTATATGATCATCCTTCTGCCTGAGCTATTGGAGGAGGTGTTGAGTCGAGTGAGAAGTATTACCTTCCTCAAGCATGACACCTTCCTGGCTATGATGATTCTGCTATAAGGACCCTCGTGTGTCAACCATGTGGACCCCATTGTGTCAAACATGTCATCCTCGTCAGATCAAATCAAACTCTATCCTCTCCTCACGATGGTGATCACTCCCAAGAAGTTTTTCCTTCTTGGCAAAGTAGTTTTCTAAGGTATCATCTAGTGATTGATCTTCTACTCTACCTTATTGGACTGGCACAAACTCCCACTGATGGCTGATCATGATACAGTGCTCATCTGACTCTATTCACTAGATATCTATTGATAGGACTCTCTCACTAGAAGGAACAACTATCATGGAGACTATGTTTGTGTCCCCTCCCCTCTCTCCCTCTGTCTACGGTGGGTATGGTCTGACCATGACACTTTTGGGTCGCCACTCTTTCTTGACCATAGCTGAGGTAGGAGATCTCAATCTCACGTCAATAGGTAGAATGGATGGAGCGGGATCCTTAGTTCGTAGCCAAATCACCAGTGGAAATGTTCTTTTCCCATGTGGGGGATTTTGAAGCTTGGCAGGGGTGGTAGATGTTGTAAACTGGATGGGTGATGGTGGGTGCTGAGTAGAGCATTGTGCTGGTAAATACATTGACTACCTCTTAGTTGAAGATCTCCTCTTACATCAGACTATGCTCATGAGAACAATGTTATCTGAATGATCAGCCATGACAGGGCTATGATCAGGGAAGTCCATTAAGGCAGAGGCTGTCGACTGCTTGACATACCTCTATCTCTCCCTCTTACCTTCTTGGGCTAATACTCAAGCCTCGGTGACTCTCTCTCCCTATAAATCTAATCACTGACACTCTTGGCAATCACAGACCTTAAATCAAACAATTCTCCAAACTCTGAGCATTCATAGGCTTTGCCAACCTGGCGAAGAACTGTCTTAAGTGACATAGGGCTTCCTCCACTCCCTAGCCAATACCTCAAAGTGTGTTGGTGGTGGAGGCGATGCAGTGATCCTCTTATTGTCCTCCTCTCCATCTAAGGCTGAGAGGGGGTGCAACCTGCTGCCACTCAAAAGTGGAGAGTTCTCATGAGGAGAACCCTCCTCAGCGACATGGGAGACAGCATCGATCTCCCTGGGTACTCGCTCATGCTGTCATTTGATCTTCCTATTTTTGTTGTGATGCTGGGTGCGAGTGAGAAAAGTAGAGGGAGAGATAGATCCTACCTCAAAGGTAGGGGAGACTATATCAGAGGCCAAGATAGCCTTCCCCTTTGGGTGACAAAAGAGGAAGTAGCCCTCACTAGAACTATGAGAGGGTGATTGAACTTGCTAAAGCGTAGCTGACGACATTGATTGGGGTGTGGGAACCATGGCAGCCTTTTTCTTCAATGATGGGAACTTGTCAGACGTAATGTCAAAGTGGAGAAGTTGCGTTTGTCCCGCCACCTCCTCCCTGCAAATAGTTGTGAGGATTGGCCCCTTACAAGTAACTCATACGTCCTTGAAGCCACGGCTGAACTAGAGCAAATGAGTAGTAGTCGAGGTGTGTATGGTCATTTCCAAGGCCAGATCCACACCCATCGGGAAGGAAGACATCCTGACTGCACTGACTAAAGACTGAAAAGACTGACTGTGTTGAAATCACTACATTTGTTGAAACAGAATTGAGTTAAACCCTTGCTTTGATATTTGTCTTCAATAATTGACTTCTAGATTGGATTGGGAATTTGAACCCACACTTAACAAATTTAAGTATGCAAAGTGAGTTTCATTGAATTTTGGAGAGATTTTGATATTTAAGGAGAGACTTTGCCATATGATTTTGAGTTAGAACCCATACTCAACCAATTGAAGGAGGTTGAGAGGGGTTCAAATATTTGGAGAGACTTTGAAGATATATATGTTGTATGTTTTGTTTAAAAAAATTGATTTGGATATATGTTGTATGTTTTGTTTGAAGATTTGATTTGAAAAACCTTTACTTAGCAAATTTAGGCATGCTAAAAGGTTTTCAATTATATGTTTGAAAATTTTATGAAAACATCTTTGTTTGTGATGATTGTTTGTATGTGTATGATATATGTTGATTTGGTTTGAAAATAGGGCTCTTACTTAACAAATTTAGGTATGTTAATTTGGGCCCAAATATGTTTGATATGTGTTTATTTTTTTGTTGGTATATGGGTTGATTTGATATGATTTGATGAACTCTCATTTAATAAATTGAAATATATTAAATGGAGTTCAATGTATATTTGATATGTGTTGATGTGATTCTATTTTGGAAAAGAGAACTCTTACTTGACAAATATGACATGTCAAATATAGTTCAAATATATATGTTTATATTTCGATGTTTTTGAAGTGAGCTCCATACCTAACAAATTTAGGTATGTTAGGATGAAGCTTACTTATATGTTTGTTTGTTTGTTTAGTTTATATATGAAGATTGAATTCTCATTTAACAAATATGGGTATGTTAAATGGAATTCAAAAATCTGTGTTAGATATTTTGGTTTTAATTTGATTTTTGAAAGTGAAATTCTCATTTAACAAATATGGGTATGTTAAATGGAACTCAATTATGTTTGCTTATCTTGATTTTGTTTTAGTTTTTAAAAGGGGAACCTTCACTTAATAAATTTGGGTATATTAAGTGGAGTTCATGTGTTGAGTTTAGTTTGAAAAAGGGGAACTCCCACTTAACAAAATATGAATGTGTTAAATGGAGTTCAATCATATCTTAGTTTTGGTTTTGGAAAACCAACTCCCATTTAACAAATATGGTTATGTTAAATGGAGTTAATTGTTTGATTTCATTTTGAAAATGTGCTTACAAAAAATTCATTTTGAAATGGAAGGATTTTAATGATGTTTTTTTGCTAAAAATAAATCCTCATTTAACAAATTTAAGTATGTTAAATGAGGTTTGGTATTTTTATTATTTTCAAAAGAGATTTGAAAAATATTTTTACAAACTTTATGTGATGTGAAGTGCATAATTTCATTTTGAAAAATTGCTTTTTAAAATTTATTTATAAAAAGGCTTCATTTATTTAGTTTGAATTTTATTGGAATTTTCTTAAATTTGGGATGAACCTTGTCTCACCAAGCTAGTGGTAAGGAGGCTCTAATTTTAGTCATCTCCTTTCATTAGTTGATTTATTTTTTATCTATTGGGGGACCCAATAGGAGTTTCAAGATCTACATGAATTGAGGTCCTAAAATCTAAAGGATGTTGGCTAGCTTTGCTTAAGGATTAAATAAACTATGTGCCCAGAAAGAAAGATAGTCTAGAGCATATATAAAACATAAGTCCACCATCGATGCTTGGAGACAATAATTGTCTACTAGAGATGGAGAGAGGAACCATCCCTAGCGGAGTCACCAAAAAAATATGTGGTGTTTATTTTTAGATCTATGGGGGGCACCACGCAAATCTGAGGGGGTACTTATTAAAGTGATTGGGTACGATATTGGGGTATGATATACTATCTCAAAAGATAAGGACGTCTCCCTTCAATGGACCTAATCACCTAATAAGGACTCCTAAGGCATGATGGGTCTTCAAATATCGGAGATTTTCTCTTGCTTTTATGGATAAATAAAGCAAGGTTTATATTAAATTAGGTTCTAAAGTTCCCACATGGCAAGCCCCATAGTTAATTACATCTAATGAAGGTGAATTTAGGAATACTCTCGATTAAAGTAAATTATTTTCTCCAAATATTTCAAAGATAGACTATCAATGAATTAGTTATATCAAAAATCAAGGGATAGATCAAATGAAGAGACTTATTTTGGCAGGAGATGAGTAGGGAATGCTCTTAACACTAGGAAACCTAGTGAGCATTCCAATCTATTCTATAATTAGGCTTTATATGTTTGAAATTTAAGAGAATTATTTATTTTAGTTGAATTTTCATTAGATTGCTCTGGGTTATAATCCACCAACACAAGGTTATGGAAATGCCTTAGAGGTGAGGATTTATGCTTACAGCCTGAAGGAAATAACTACCTCAGATCCTAAATCTAAGAAACTTTTACAAGAAGTAAAGCATGTCCTAAATTTAAGCGACAATGGGTATAAGGCTTTCCTCCACAAGAAAGAGTAAACCACTCGACTGCTAGACTTATAACTGTCTGGAGTGGCAGCCAGCTAACTCCTCCTATGCTTTAAATCCATGTGGTCCGGTCATATGATTTTGCAAGATAGTTGGGTTGTTATTAATTAGAAAGAGACTAAAGTTCTTAAACCCACACTCCAGAGACTAGTGCATGAGTGGTATGAATAATGACTTAATCAAATGCAAAAATTTTCAAATTTTATTCAATTTTGACACTTCATTTGGATAAAGGCATTAAGATTTTGTATGCCTAAATGCATGATGAGATGAGTTGTGGGCTAAATCAAAGAGAAGAGGGTGAAGCTCCATCAATAGGGGTTGCTCTCATAGGTCAAGCAGTCTCTATATATGTAAGGACGGAGGCCCTCATTTTGCAAAAGTGATATAATATGATGTGCATGTTGTGAAACTTTAAACCATACAACTAAGGGGTTTCTAAATCTTTTAATTATCTTGATTTAATGCATAGGCTTTATATGAGGTTATGAGTTATTTAAAAAATTATGAGTTGTAATTGTGTAAAATATTTATTTTTTCCTAAGAGCCTAATTACATAGGACACATTAAGACATCATTCATTTAAGAAACTATAAAAATGCATGCCATTTCTATTGCAAAATTTAAGCATAACATCAATCTATTTTTATAAATATATCGCAAAAGAATAAGAGGTTGTTGTAGTCGGGTATCACCATACAACCCGAAAAGAGAAAAAGGGTAGCTGAGTTCTACCCTCATACACCCTGAAATATGAAAGAATAATTATAATTTACAAATGATAAATGCTATGTGGGATCTTCAAACATTCATTCTTCATGTCTCTTCATTTCTTCCATCTTTTTGCTTCTTTTGATTTAGTAGGCTTCAAGGCATCACATGGTGCCCTGGACTAAACCTCATGCTCATCCTCAACCCCCATAGCACTAATCCTAATTCCTATTGCAAAGTTACATTAAAAATAAAAAAGTAAATCTAACTACACCTGTAAAATAAGTGTTAGCTAAATACACATACAAGCGTTATATGTATAATTTTGGCTTAGCACTCTGCATGTAACCAAGCCACATGTCCTAATTTGGATTATGCTTGGGGTTTAAGCAACTTGCAAAGAGTATTTATATTTATTTTAAGCACCCCTTAAACACAATCCTCTTCATAAATATGATTAAATTTAGCTCCATCCCAGTCTAATATACACCCTAACATCAGTCTAAAATAATACATCATATTTGCAATCAAAATAAGGTTAGAAGTGGTGACTTTATTCTAATGTGTGTGTATTAAGGCTTGTGTGGTATGTCCTAACTAGGCATTAAGGTTATGATTTTCTAAGTATGAAAGGATGTTTAATCATAAGAGGTTGATCTTACTTTAAGTGATTTAATTGATTTGAGAATTTTACTTAGTATTTTCTTTTGTTTCATTTGATTTACACTTAGCAACTAAGTGTTATAAAGAGAAGAAAATGAGAGGATCACTCTCTTTGTCCCTACCTTAAGTCATTTTCTAAGCATATTAATTTGATTTAGTTTTTTAGTGAATGGCTTATTACAAATTTTAAATTAATCTAAGTTTATGTTCACTTTAAATAATTTATTTAATATTGTTGATCTCCTTTTTAGAATTAGCTCTCAACACCTCCATCTTAGGCATAGGACTTCTCTTAGACTTTAAGAGTTCCTTAGTCTTAAGACACATCTAGTGATTAGGTGGACACTCTCCCCTAGCCCTAGAAGACTTAGAAGATTTAGCCATAGGAATAGGTCATGCCTTAGGGGTGTTAGAAAAATTTCCTACCCTTTAGCTTAAACCGTTCCTCACTTTCCTTCCTTCAAGTCAAACTCCAAATCAATTCTATTTGATTTTCTCAAACTCCAAATCAATTTCATGATTGGAATTCATGATTGAAACTATGATTGAAATCCATGATCAAAATTCCACCAAAATTTCCTAAGTCAAAATTTCTAAGTCCTTAACCCTTTCTTAAGGACTTAGCCAAAATCATGAACTAAACCCTCAAACCCTTGAGATTTTCTCATAACTCATCTATATTCTATTCACATATAAAAAATGAAATATAAATTCAAACCCATCAAATCAAATTCAAAATTTTAAAACAATTCATAAAATTTTCTAAGTCCTTTAATTTTCCATTAAAGGACTTAGCCAAAATCAACTCCAAACCTTGATCAAACCTACTCAAAACTTTGAGATTTTCTCATTTATTTATATCCTTATTTATATTCTCATATATAAGTTAAATATAAATAAAACTCAATTAAATCCAAAGCAAAAAATTAAATTCCAAATTTAAAATGCTTGAAATTCCTTAAATCCTTAATTTTTCATTAATGGATTTAACCTTTAACAAACCACTTCAAAGTCATGGATTTTCTCAAAATATATTTGTATTCTCATATATGTTCTCATATATAAATGCAATATAAATATAAATCAATCAAATCCAATTCAAAAAAATTAAATTTCTAATTAAAATTTCATTAAATCCTTTAAATTCTTTAATGGATTTAACCCTAAATCATGATTAAACTCCTCTTGAAATTTTCTCATGATCAATTTATATTCTCATTTATATTCACATATATAAATGAAATATAAATTCAAAATCAAACCAACTCCAAATATCAAACTCAAATCAAATAAAATCAAATATAAGTCTTTCAAGTCAAATCTTGAACTTAGCCAAATCACTTTCAAATCAAGCCAAACTCTTGATTTTCTCTCATGGTTCAATCAATCCAATAATGAGCTCATATATAAATCCAAACCTCAATCCTTCAATCAAAACCCAAATCAAAAATTAAACCCAAGACCACTTCATATTCTTCCTTTGAATATGAAATTTTCAAATGGATCAAAATCCACTTAACTTAAAACCTCTTGTAAATGGATTTATATTTCAATCATAAGTCCATATACAAGATCAATCAACTTCAAATCAAGCTTTGACCAAGTCATTTGACCCACTTAGGCTCACTTGACCCAAAGTGACCTAAAGTACCCTTATGAGCCAACTTTTGATCTTAACCAAATTGGATTGAACCAAACTCATATTTGCCTCTCATCATGATCAACAATCATCATGGGATGATCAATCAATCAAATTGGGTCAAACCAAGTCAAACCTAAGAGTTGACCAAGTCAACACTTAACACAAAATGAAACCTAATATGACCAAAATCTACTGTAGGCCAAATTGATTGAAACCATTGATCCAAGTTCACTCATGACCTATGTTTGAACTTGACCAAGTCAACCTTTGAGCCTAACCTAGCCCATTTATCCACTTGGTTGACCCATTTTGACCTAAAGGATAAAATGTGTTCAAACTTGATCTAAGCCAAATTGATTGGAACCAATGGGTCAAGTCCATCTTAAATCACTTGTGGAACTTGACCAAAGCCTCAATTGGCCAACTAGACCTAGCCTAATTGACCTTAGACCCAACATGACTAAAGGGTCATGTTGAGCCAAAATTGAACCTAACTCAAATTGATTGAAAAAAAAGATACCAATCCACTCCATATGACTAACCAAACCTAAGCCTACCCTTGACCTAGCTTAAATAGGTCAAATGGGTCAAATGGGTCAACTTGACCCATTTGACCTAAATGAGTCATATGAGCCAAAACCTAATCTATACCAAATTGAACCAAACCAAAGGCACCAAAATATTTCAAACGGTCATGTGAACTTGACCCAAGTTGACCCATTTTGACCTAAATGGGTCAACATGTGCCAAACCCAATCAAATGGATTCCAAATCCATTGAAACTTGGCCCAACCTATTTTATTAACATACCAAACATACCCAAATTGAAAAAAATAGCAAAATGACCATTATACCCCTAGGCCATAGAACAAATTTTGGCCTAGCCCATGGGTATTATGGTCTTGTACTCATCACAAGCACTTGAGGGTCTCCTAAAACCTCAATGGGACCTAGTGATGAGTGGTGCACTCATCCCAATGGGTGTGGGTCAACCCATTTGGCCCATGGACCAAACCCGACCCATAGGCACAAAATTGAAAATTCAAACTCTCCCCAAACCTCAATTGAATGCACATGGGAGTTAGGCTTCCACTCCTCTGGCCAAACCGACCATGTGTCACCACTCAAACAACCCACTCAAGATGACAATTGGATCAAAATGGCAAGCTTAGGCTCATCGATTGCCATGGAGAGATATACTCCCCTAATTCACTAAAATCACACTCACTTTCATTGGGACTGGAAGCTTTAGCAAACATCACAGAGCTCCCTCAAGGCCCTTAGGAGAGATTTGGAATTCATCTTCCTCAGTTTTGCACAGTGCAAAATAGGAGAGCTCACCTTGATTCCTAATTTCCTCCACACTTGATCCCACTTCAATTCCTTATACCCTCATCATCCAAGGACTCAGTTGAGCTTGCCTAAACATCCAATTGAGTTCTAAAGCCAAGGAAAAGATCAATTTAAGCCATGGGAGCTAAGGGGAGTTGGTCCACCCATCTTAACCTCAAGAGCTAAGAACTTCCAGGCTTCATGTCCACTAGACGAAGCTACCTCATCGATCTCGAGCACCAGTGATCACCTCTGATGAGGTTAGTGAATTTCTAATGAATTAGGCTAAGAGGTGTTAGTCTTTTGTGAAGTGGATTTTCATCTTATAGATCTTAGCCATTTTGGCTTTGGTCCCTTAGATGGTGTGGGTTGAGTCTTGATTGAATCCATGAAGGATGGGGCTCATCTTCCCTTGGATTGTGAATGGCTCACATTCCTCCTCGAAAGAACTCAATCTCATCGTCCATATGCATTTTAGATGGATGAGATTATTTCACATTTTAGAATTTATTTCCCTTTTAAAATCGCGGGTGTATCCTCTGCCATCCGATCTTTGGTCGGACTAAGTAAAATGCATGTCGCCCTCTCCCCATTTGACAAGTTAAGTAATGGCTCACGGCGCGAGGCGTGTAAAGCGCGCTTGACCGGCCACCACGCATCGCATCGTGGATGGGGTATTAAGTGGGGATTAGTTATTTAACTAATTAATTCCTAATTAATCCCTATAGCTTCTAAAAATCATAACTCCTCATAGAAAAATCAAAAAATAAAAGGAAAAATGCCTTGGATAGATAATTCCATCTAGAATTTTCAAAAAATGTTTTCAATACATTTTGATTTCCTTTTCTAATTTAGGTTTCTTTGGGAATGGTAATTAGCTAATTACTTTCTAATTAAGTCACCAATGGATCTCAAATTTCTAGGGTTCATTTTAGGGGATCACTCTACCTCTCCTAATTTTCTTGAGATTTATTGAGGCCTTGATTAGGGACATTGCTAGCTCATTCCATAATTACCCCCTTTATGTAATTAAGGGTAATTAAGATGTAATTAGTGGATTTTCCCTATGTTTTAGTTGGATTATATTTAGATCCAATGATTAGGAGTTTTAGGGAATAATTTTAGGGTATTTCCCCTATTCCTAAACCCCTTTTTTCCTTAATCCCTTCTTAATTAAGGGTTAATCCATTAATTACCCTTTAAATAATTTTCAAAATTCTAAAACCTAGAACTTAATTAAAATACCTTGTAGATTCTTGGGTGTTCAATAGCTAAGTCTAATTAAGGAAATTAAACCCCTTTCATAAGTGTGAAGGGGTGTTTTAAAAGTACTTACTAAAACCCTTTAGCTTAATTAATTGTGAGCTAAATTGCATTAGGACCTTTTATTACTAGGTGCATTGCAAATTTACATACCTTGTGGATTTTATGTCATCTCATTGGCTCATAATTACTTAGTTAATTTTCCTAAGATGGTATAGGTAAGGGTTAATTATGTCAGTTAATGCCTACCTTAACCTAATCAATATTTAAAGAAGGATCTAATTATCCAAAAATTAAACTAAATCCAAAACACATGTGGGAATGGATTAGAATAAATCAAACTTCAAACAAACCAAAATCATTTTGAAATTCACTTTAATTTATTCTAAGTTTTCTTATTCTTTAAGAGTGTCTTTAGGAATTAAGTAAAGTGAGTTCGTTCATGTGATTACATTGCTTTAGATTTTTCCCAACATGTTAAATTGTATGCCATATGACTTATGCATCCATGATTTCATGTTTACAAAGTTTTAAAATGAAATTGTTTACTTTATGTCAAATATGCATGTGTTGGCTAAAGTAAAATATGAGTGGCTATTATCACTACTAAATCAAAAGTATTTTCAAAATATATAAATGAAACATCAAATCTGAAAGTGTTCTATTCATATATTAATTATTAGCTTGCATGTGATGAATTATAAAGCATGTTTAGTGTAGCCTTTCCTTTCTTTCTTATGTTAGCATAGCTTTGAATATGGGTTAGTAAGATGTAGGGTTCATTTGAAAAGAACACTTACTTTAATTCCAAACCCTATTCATCCCTCTGCTCTCATAAGAAGGATTGCCTACGCTTGCATTGATAAATTGCATAAACAAAAAAAGGAAACCATAAAGTAAACTTTTGCATATTCCTTTTTCATTTCATTTCCTTTATATGTATGTGTACTTAAGGAAAGTGGTATATTAGTCTCGAGATTGTGAGGCTTTAAGTATATAAATAGGTACACCTCTGGTTAACAATGATGTTGTACTCACTTATGCCTTTCTTACTTTCATGCATGTATGTGAAATTTTGGATAAGAAAACCTTTTCTACTTAGAAAAATTTATACATATTCAACTTCAAATTTCTTAAATGAATCACTTAGCATGCATCATGAAGTGTGTTAACTATTCTCATTTGCATGTATAGATATTCTTAGGGTCCATCCATATGCATGTTATATATGTTGGGAGAGAATTAAAGTAATGTATGTTATGTGAATTTTGATTCATTTTCTTAATCTTAAAATGCCTTTCTTCTTGGATAGGTTTGTTTAGAGTTAATCTAAACTTAGGATAAATTAAAAGATTTAATCAAAACATTCACCTAAATGTAATTAAAATATGAACTTACTTTAGAAATTACTTAAAGGATTAGAAGGAAGAAAGAAGCTCTTCTCTTTCCCTCTCTTTATAACTTAGTAATTAATTATAGGTTTCACTTAAACCCAATAAAAAAATGAAATAAAAAAAACCCAAAGTCACTAAACAACTTAAATAAAACCATCCTTAAATTGAACATGTCTTTAACACTAAGAAAATTCAAATCTAAAGTCCTAAGCTAAGCATGCCACACAAACCTTTAAAGCACACATTAGCCTAAGTCACCACTTCTAGCTTTAGGATAGGTCAGTGCATGACCTGATGTTTTATTTTATTTTGTGATGAATATCTTAGACTAGATGTTAGGGTGTATGCTCATAGAATGAATGGTAGGACGTGCTCAGTCTAACTATTCTTTTCTACAAAGGATTGTGCTAAAGGGGCGCTATCATAAATAAAAATATAAACGCTTCTTGTTTGTAGGTGCTTATATCCCTTTGCATAATCTATAGGCCAGGTGGACTTAGTCACCCATGTGTGGGGTGATAAGCCCAATATACATGCTTAGGATTTTTGTGGTGTGATTTGACTAACCTTTATTTTGCAGGTGTTAGTTAGATTTATGCATTTCTTTGTAAAATTTTTATATTTAAGATTTGGAATGATTTGTTATGGGGATTAGGATGAACATTGGTCATAAGATCCATCATGTGCACCATGTGAAGCCTTGGGAATCCTCATTCAACCATCCAAAGAAGATCCAAAGAAATAAAGAAAGAAAGAAAGAAGAAAGAAGAAAGAAGAATTAAGTTTGAAGACCCCCATAACAATGAATTCCTTTTGCTTAATTGTAATTCAATTCATTTGTAATTAAGGTTATATAAGGGTAGAGCTCGACTAGCTAATTTGATATTTTCGGCTTTGTGCGGTGGTGCCCGACCACAAATGACCATTTATTCTTTTTGTGTTAGTTTTATAAATTAATTGATGTTTGTTTAACTTGTGCATTAAGTGGCATGCTTTTTCCTAGTTTCTTCCTTACTTTATGTATGGCCTGGATGTGAATTAGGCTATTTATGGAAAAATAAATCTTTTACCTAACTTAAACATTCAAACTAAAACTAAATAACTCATAACCTCACCTAAAGCTTAGGATTAAAATCAAGATAAAAGAATTAGAAACCCCTTAGTTGGATGAGTTCTTTTCTTTATAATATCATGCACAATAATATCTTATTTCACTCTTGATTGGAGGGCTTTCATCTTTGCCAGAGAACCCAGCTTGACCTTTGAAAGCCATGGTGGAAACTCACCTCCTAAACTTCTTGCTGATTTCGGCGAATAATCTATTTTCTCATGCATTAGTCTTAAAAAAATCCTATTAGCCTGAGTCAAATTGATTGTCCAAAAATAATAATAAAATGAAATTTGAAATACATTAGATTTAGGTCATTTGAAGCATACCCTTTACATGATCTAGTCTCTTTAGGGAGTGAGTTTAAGGACTTAGTCTCTTTCTAAATAAAAATAGCTAATATCTTGCATAGCATAAAGACTTGCCTACATGTATTTAAAATCATAGAGGAGTTAGTTGGCGGCCACCCCAAGTGGTTGTAAGTCCAAGTCAGTGGTTTTATCTCTCTATGGAATCAAACCAATTGCCCATTTTTGCCTTAGATTTAGGTTGTGCTTCTAGCCCTTGCTGAAGCTCCCTAGATTTAGGTTGAGGTTTCTTTTCCCTTTGTGGGCCATAAGAATAATTTCTTACCTCTTAAGTATTTCCTTAATCTTGTGTTAAGGAATCTTAATTCCTAAAATTATAATGAAAAATACAACTCAAATAAATTTCAATTTCTAAAATGTAAAGCCAAATTTTAGGATAATTTGAGATGCTCATTGGGTTTCCTAACATCATGAGCATCTCCTACTTATTCCCATTTCTTTTCTCCAATTTGATCAAACTGATCCTTTGAAAATTTTTTACCAAATTTTTAGGATGAATTTTCTTTCTCTATCTTTTAAATGATCATTGTCTTTGAGTATCATAGAGGATTTGTCTGGTATGAATAAGACTATCCTTCTTTCCATTACTTCTTTTCATCCTTGAGTTAAGTTAGAACATCATTAGGTTTTAGAATTTGAATTCCTTGTTGGTCTTAAAACCCCTTGATTTCTCCAATGTAAAATGAAAGATCTAAAATAAAAGAAACATACAAGATTCCTCCTTTCTCTTCTTGATAAGGAAAGGTTCATCTAAAATAATAAATCTTCCATAAGAACTTTTGCCTTTCAAAAGCACCTTTTTTAAAAAATCATATAGTATTTTCACAAAAAAATTCTTCACCTCATTTAACAATTCATAAATATTATGTAGATTTTGTAAAATAAAACTAGTTCATTTTGAAAGAAAATGAATATCTTCCTTCAATTCATTTTGATGAAGGTTTCTAAATAAATAATCATGTTTTCCAAAATGAATCATAATCATAAAATTTTCAAAAACATATATCTTTCCATTTAACATTTCACATTATTAATAAAGATTTTAAAAAATTAAAATTTTGAAAAGCACAAATGAATATCTTCCTTTAATTCTTTTTATGAATGAATTTCATTCAAAAAAATAAAATATCATTTAAATCACAATCATATCTCACATATCTTAAAAATTTCTTTCAAAACAAAAGCAAAATCACACACAAAATAAAAATATCATTTTCAAAATAAAATGAATCTCCATTCTACATGCTTAAATTTATTTGAATATCCTCTTCAAAAATAAAATTTCATTTTAGAATAATCAAATTTGCTAGTTGAATTTCTAAATCAAAAAAAAAATCAAAATCAACAATCATATTTTCAAAAATTTCAAACACATTTGGAATTTTATAGCATAATCAAATTTGCTAATGAAGTTTCCAAATCAAAATCAAAATCAAAAAATTTTCAAAATTTCAAAAAAACACATTTTGGAATTTCATTTAGCATAATCAAATTTTCTAAGTAAGTTTCAAAATCAAAATCAAAAAATTTTCAAAATTCTAAACACATTTTTGGAACTACATTTAACATACACAAATTTGTTAAGTAAAGTTTCCAAAATCCAAAATCTAAAAATTTTTAAAATTCTAAACACATTTTGGAACTTCATTTAACATACAAATTTGTTAAGTTTCCAAATCCAAAAATTCAAAATTTTCAAAACATTTTTGGAACTTCATTTAACACTCAAATTTTAAGTAAAGTTTCCAAACTCAAAAAAAAATTTCTCACACACCTTTGGAACTTCTTTTAGCATACCAAATTTGCTAAGGAGAAGTTTCCATTTTTCAAAATCAAAAATGAAATCAAAATTTTAAACACATCATTTAGAATTTCATTTAGCATACTTAAATTTTCTAAGTGAAATTTCATCTCTCAAAATCAGTATTCATCTTTAACATACCAAATTTGCTAAAGTTGAATCTCCACTTTCCAAAATTTTCAAAACAAAATGAAGCACCTTGGATCCCTTAGCATACCAAATTTGCTAGGGACCTACTTTCAAAATCAAAATTTTCTAAACAAATGAAAATAATTAAGATTTTCTTAGCATACCTAAATTTGCTAAGAATCTTATTTTTTTTAAAATAAAAAAAAAAACACATTTGGATTCCTTACTTAGCATACCTAAATTTGGTAATTAAGAATTCCAAAATTTTCCAAAATCAAAACAAAACAAAATTTTCAAAAAGCAATAATCACTTTCACTTTACCTAGCATACCTAAATTTGCTAAGTACGTGAAAATTTCAAAATTTTCAAACAACACAAAATCAATTTGATCCTTGCTTTAACATACTCAAATTTGTTAAAGGGAAGGGTTCTCCAAATCCAAAACAAAAATTCAAAATCAAAACAAAATGAACCTATGGAAGCATCTTATCAAAATCTTGAATCCATATTTCAACATACTCAAATTTGTTGAAGTTTGGATTCATACTCAAATTCCCCTTTAAATCAATCTCTTCAAATTCATTAGAATCCCACTTAACACTTCCAAGTTGTTCGATGTGAGTTCAAATTTTCAAAATTCTAAAAATTCAAAATCTATGTTGACAGAAAACTAATGCAAGTTCATTTCTCATTGCATATTTCTTTCATTTTAGTTTTGATTTTAGTTTATCATTATAATGGAAGGATCACATTCATCTTTACCTTCCCTCATGGCATGGAGCTAGCCTTGGATCAGGCTAACTTTCCTCAATTGGATCATACTCATTTTATCCATTTTGCCCATGGATTTGAGGAAGCCAAGATGACATGTGAGGGCATTCCCCTCACAACAATCAACAGGAAGAGGGTGACTGGGCAGAAGCTGGTCATTAGGGTAGACTTACCCTCGTATTCAGAGATTTTTTCACTGAAGAGGAAAGCTATGATAGTACCACAACCTTTAATAGTTTCAATCCCAACAGTACCGGTAGTTACAGTTCCAGCAGTAGTCCATCCTCAAGTTGTCCACATTGCCCCAGCTAGCACCCTATCATCTATACCCTACAAGGGTAAGGCTCCCCTGGTTTCAGGGATTGCCTCCCCACATTTGAGTATGGTCTGCTCACTCCTCTCTCATCCTACCACACTGTGGAAACAAGAACGTATGGTCAAATAGTTCCATACCGGGATAGCAAGAGAATTAGAGGGCAGATGCTCTGTCATGATGAGTCTACTAGGATCATCACCACAGTTATGAGAACATTTCAACCTCTCTTCAGATAGAGAGGATGCCGGAGGATTATTCATCACCTCCTCAATGGTGAAGCTACGCGACATTTCTTGGTAGGAGGTGGTATGCCGCCGCTCTGTTCTTTGCCAGGTTGGCAGAGCATACAGACGCTCATAGTCCAGTGCTCAGTTTGATTTATGATCTATTATTCCCCAGTGGGGAAATCTCGAGAGAGGGCGTGAGGCCCATACATCACATCAGGCGGCGGCGATGGAGGTTGATTGTTAGTCGCCTTCTTCCTTGGTAAACTTTAGCTCATGTGCCCATGCCGATCATCGCGATAGTACCCTCTGCCGGCCATCACAGGAGGGTAGCTCACGTAGAGAGTCGGTGGTCTCCACCCCACCACTCTACTCCACGTCCACCATCGCCGGTTGTTCCAACATCTATTCCAAGGCCATGAAGGCCATCGGGGAGAAACATACCATTGGTGATGTATGGCCAAGGATCCACTCCTCCTACCACCTTTGTGTGGTAGGGTCGAGCTCTCTTTGACCTTCTACCAGGTAAGCGGAAAGGAGCGACCCCGAGCATCGTGGTTCCTTCACCAACTCCACATTCATAGGATCGAGATGATGACTACTATTATGAATATTCAGAGATGCAGTGGCGGTGGTAGAGGATCATCTAGGATTGTTACCCTATTAGCATGTCGATTACCATTCTCTAGTGAGTACACATAGATTGACTCCCCAGTTGAGGTCTGCCTCTCTTCACGTGATCACATCGACCCAAGCTTTTGTACTTATAGTTAGATTTATCCTTAGATGAGATAGTGTTGCACACTATTTTATGGAAAAAGAAAGGAGATCTTAGGGTATGTATGGTCTAATGAAGAAAAAGTCAGCTTCGATCCCAGTGAAGATGACTTGATGGGAGATTCAGCTGGCATATGCATGGTTGAGACTAGAGGTTCTCTTCTTAGGTACCAATAGGCCATGGAAGGAGATGAGGTTGATCAAGGAGACACCGCAGAATCAACCCATCACCTTCGAATTCAGTTAAGGAAGAAAGATGACTAGATTGATAGGATGGCACAATAATTGTAGGACTTGTTGGCAGTAGTGTCAGTACTTCAGAAGCAAGCCCTTCTAGTTCATCCTAGCATCGATGTCGGTCGGCTTAGTGCATATATTAGATCCAGTTAAGTCTACCTCCCAGCAAGGTAGCACTAGTATAGAAGGTAGTGGGATACCTCCATACATGAAAAGATTTGAAATCCATGGTTGAGAAGTAGGTGAAGGAAGCCTTGGCTCAAGCTCGGGGAGGATCATCAGTTCCAAAGGGTAGACCCTACCTAGAGGAATTTGATTCTATCCAGTATCCCAAGGGTTTCATGCCTCTTTCCTTCAAGAGCTTCGATGGTAGTGGGAATCCGAGGTAGCATATAGCTAACTTCAGGGCCAGTTGTTGCAATGCAGGTGGTAGCGATGCTTTACTCTTTAGACTCTTTGTTAGTAGCCTAGCGGGTATTGCTTTTGATTGGTATGTTGAACTGCCCAATAGTTCAATTAAGACATTTGCTGAGTTAGAGCAACTCTTCATCAAGAGATTTGTTGGAGCTCAATAAAGGGTAATTGATCTCATTGTAGCCCAACAACACCCTGAGTCACTTGATTGATTATATTCTTCGATGGAACAACTTATGAAGTGTGAACCATATCTAAACAACATGCCATTAAGATTCTCTTGAATAATATCCATGGCCCGATCACCTTCATGCTTAAGGGCTTCACCATAAAGATATTTGAGAAGCTATTCAACAAGGTTGCTAGTCTACAAGGAGAGGCCAAACAGTTGCCTTTTGTAGATCAGTTACAAAAAATCCCAAGTTTATGATAAGAAGACGGAGTAGTAGCTGATTGACAAGGGAAAGCATAGAGATCAATCAGGCGACCATGACCTCTAGCCTCCACCTCCTTTGCCACCAGGTAGCCATACGGCCTCCACCTCACCTCCATGGCCACCACACCCTCGCCATACCACCACCGGCATGCATATCCCCCGGGTAGCTACCCTACTATTAGATAAGTTAAACAAACCTTATTCTTTTAAGAGGAGGTAATCAGAAAATCTTTAAGAATCTCTTAAAGAAACTTGATTTTACAGCCTAGAGACGGAGGAAGTTGGCAAAAGTCATGATCCAAACTTTTGCCCCTTACCTATGCTAAACCATATTTTGGAGGATTGCTTTACATTTAAGGATTGGCTTGAACATAGTTTCAAGATTGGTCTATCATTATCCCAAAGAATACCTTGTGGAACAACCTTCCAGTTCCATTAGGGTAATCCTTGGGGATACAAGATCCTACCAAAACCAAAGAAGGTTGGGACATCTCTTTGTAAAACCTCTAAGAAAATAATTAAGATCAAAAGCTTTCCCAGGTGCTGAGTCAACAAACCTCCAACACCAAGGAAGGTTTGCAAGTTGCGTGCCAACTCTAAGAAAGTGGGAGCTCAGCAGTAGTAGCATGTGTCGACCCAAGATAGCCCCTTAGCACAACCCGATGTCAGACTCCAACCTTCTTGCGGCTTCCACACCGACTCCATTTCTAGTTCTTCAATTTTTGCTTCTTGTAGAACTCTTGTATCAGTGGATAAGGGTAGCAAATCCCTTACTCCACTCACTCTACTTGACTTCTACTTTGTACCTCCAAATACTTCCAAGAAATTGAAGAATAAAATTTATTTAAATTACATTGTCTCTTATGAGTTGTCTTCTTATTCCTAGATAACTCTTCTTGTCTAATAAACTATAATAATTGATCTTCCTCCTCGATTGAGTTGGATTTTCCAACTCGAATATTATGGGTTCACCTCTTGAGATAGACTTGGAATCATCCGATTAGAGTCCCATAGGAGAAGTAGGTGAGCAAGTGCGGTAGAACTTTTCCACCACTTGCCTCCAATTAGATTCAACCTCCAGTAGTGGCAAGGTTCTACCTCCTAGGGCGCACCTCTAGATGAGGGAAATAAGTCATTGTATTGAAGATCGAGAAGCCCTTCCAGGATGCTCCACCCTTGGATATGCTTGTGGAAGATGGGTGGACTACATCCTTTCTCACTAGAAAGTTCCATCTAAGCTAAGCATATATGATGCCCTTATCTTATCCAAGAGAGAGTCACTAATCAAGGCTCCTTGATCCCGAATATGCTTAGCTTAGTTGGCCATAGGTGAGGAAGCACACTATGCAAAAGAAGCCCAAGGGATCACCTTCACAGATGAAGACCTTCTATTAGGGGACTTGGAGCACAACCGTCCCTATACATTACAGTCGACATGGACAGGTTTAGACTCACTAGGGTTCTCATGGATTCAGGTGCATCAGTAAATATTATGAGTCTAAAGATCCTTGCCTTTGAAGATCGACATCTCTACTCCAGGAGATAGAATGATGTTGAGAGGATTCAATGATCAAGGTGGCGGGCTTTAGGTTTTATAGTGTTACCATTGGAGATCGATGACTAGAAGGCTAAGCCAAGTTCTACATCATTGATTTCAAATACTTCATTCATTGCTTTGCTTGGTAGGCCTTGGATAAATAGATCATTCCATCCTCCTTTCCGCATCAAGTTCAAAAGATGGAATTGAGTACCATGTCAATGGGATGAAAAGCCATTCTTAGAGAGGTTGAGATCTATGAGGATGACTACTATCTTCCTCAAAATACCCTTTCTTGTGAACTTGGACAAAATTCAAATGCAAAACCAAAAGAAAAAGAAAATGAAATAAAAGAAAAGATAAAAGAAAATGAAAAGAAAAGAAAAGTCCAAGTGAACAAAAAGGAATTGAAGAAGAAGTGATTCACATTCCACCATTCATTCCATCATATGGACATGTGGGTAGGATGGCTCAACCTCCACTAGGTAGAGGCGAGATAAAATAGGCAGTTCTGGTGGAAGACCCCTAGGCCTTCAACCAATAGAGATGTGTTCAGTTCATAAGTACCCTACTATTCACATAGACTTGGAATCCTGAGGATGACCCCAATGTGATTAGTATACACCAACCCCTCTCGTGGGTTCCATTGGAGGTGACTTTTGATCCGAGGACAAAGAGCCTCCAAGCAAAGCAAAGTATTCAAATTTGGTTTATGTGAAACTATCAGGCAGTAGTTAGGAACCTTAGCTTTTACCTCACTTACACCTTAGAAAGTTGAAGGTTTGATAGTTAAGGAAGTCCCTAAGTCTTCTAGTGAAATAAAGCAGAAGAGGTTCTTTTTAGGTTCATCATCCTCTAGTCTAGAGCTCGATGTAGGACTTGAGGAAGATACCTTTAAAGAATTAATGGAATTACCTTTTGACTTTTACGCCTTGTGTTCAAAATCTTGTGCGAAGGTTTAGTTCCTCACACTTGGTCCAAGTACAGTCAGAATATTTTGAAAAATTATGGAAAAATGTGGGAAGCACAATCAAGAGACTAGATTCATAATGGGTCGATGATGAAGATTATTGCCTAGTTGTTACTAACCATTTAGAATCTGATAGGTTCTTCTCACACATCCCCAACTCTTATGAGAATGTGTGTTTAGAAACTTTAGATGATCCAGATGATCTCCAAGTCAAAGAGGCATCGCCAGAATTTGAAGAAGAGATTCATTCAATAATCGATAAAAAGAAATCAATCGGGACGAGAAGAAAATCCGATCATTTATTGAATGAAGAAGAAACCAATGACTTAGTTAGGCCATTGATTGAGTTTAAAGATTGCTTCACATGGAGTTATGAAGAAATGCGGATTATCTCCTTACGTTGTAGGTCCACAAGCAATAGATCTAGCGTTATTAAAGCAAGCTCCTAGATGCGATTAGAAATTGAACAACATGTCATTTTTGAAGTCAAGAAATTGATGTTGGTTTCAAGAAGAAAAATATCCTAGTTAGCTAGTGTCATCCGGTTAAGAAGAAGAATGGCCAAATTCATTTGTGTCAATTTTAGGGACTTAAATAAGGCATGTCCGGATGAGTTTCCTCTTCCTATACTTGAATTAATGGTGGACATTGCCTCATCTCATTGTGTTCTCTTTCATGGATGGATCATCGGATATAACCAAATCAAGATGTCTCCGAAGATGAAAGAAACATTACTTTTAATCGATTGAAATCTTATTATATAGGGTCATGCCTTTCGCCTTAAAATGCTACATACCAGAGCCATGACTCATCTTTGAACTCATCCATCATCGGGTTGAGTGCTATGTTGACGATCTAGTAGTCAAGAGTCTAGAAAAGGAAGACCATCACTTTGACTTAATAGTAGTTTTTGAATGATTAAGATGATATAATCTCAAAATGAATCCCCTAAAGTGTGCATTCTAGCTTGAAATTCCTTGGGTTTGTTGTTCACACGGGAATAGAAATAGATCTAAAAAGATTAAAGCTATCTTAGAAATGCCACCTCCCGAGTTTAACTCAACGGATCCTTTCAAGGATGGTATCTAAGATGCTTTATCTCAAACTTATCAGGAGATGCAAGCCCTTGCACTTGTCAAAAGGATGCCAAGTTCAAGTGGGATGACAAGTGCATGCATTTGAAGATATCAAAGAATACTTGGTCGGTTCTCTCAGCTATCCGGGCATTGATCCTTTACATTTTCATTGGATGACTCTCTGATGCTCTTGGCCCAAACCAATGATGAGGGAAGGAAAGCACTCTACCTACCTCGTTGTTTGATCCCTAGTATCCACCCATTGAGAAACATTGCCTAGCTTTGATCTTTGCATCTCAAAACTACATGCTTTCTCATAAGGTGAACTTGATCTCAAGAACCAATCCACTCTGATTCTCATGCACAACCAATGCTTTGAACATTTGGCTCATTGGTCCATGATACTCTCAAGTTTGATATCACACCTCCATGTAGTAAAAGGAATGCACTTGGATTTCTTAGACATCCACTTCTGATTCTCAACTTAGTGATGATCTCCCGATGAACAAATCATGAACTTAGGGAGGCCGACACCGATGGGAGATGTATTTTGATGGTCTTGCTTCTTTCTTAAAGGTGAAGCACCATGATCTATTCTCCCAAGAAAGGCGGGTAGGAATAGTTCTTCTAACTCTGATGTGATGAGATTCTCATACTATCTTTCCAACCCTTAATGGTGAGTATGAGGCTTTGATTGCTAGTTTGGAGTTAACCATCACTATCAATTAAGAGCATCAACATCTTTAGGGATTCTCAGTTGGTGATCAACAGTTGTAGGTCCTACCAGTCCTCAAACCCAAGGTCATTACTATGAGTATACCATGAAGCTAGCTAAATTCCCAAAGTTACCATCTACAAGGTTCCGGCGAGAATGCAGTAGATGCCTTGGCCAAACTTGCCAAAGATTGGCATGTCAGGAAGATGAGTCCATTTCAATAAGGGTCCAAAATAGACAAGTCTTATCTTTATTGATTGAACTCATCGAGACTTTCTCTTGAAGGAGGTTGTTGCCAAAATGGACAAGAGCTAGATTGGAGGCAACCATTCATATTACTTGAACACCAACAAACTACCTCAAGAGAAATCTCAAGCCCATCAAGTGAAATAGAGCTCTTTCCTATGCTCTTGTTGATGGCACCTCTGTCGATGGTCCTTTGACCAAATGTGGTTACATTGTTTAGACAAACATGAAGCCCATAGCATTATAACCGGTACATTCAGTATGTGGAGTCGTCAAGATGAAGTCAAATCAAAAGACTTGGATACTTCTTCTATGATCACATTGCATGGATGCTAGGAGATGCCATCGAGTGTGGACGGTGTGGTCCTCCACCAACCACCCAACATTCTACACCCTACTTTGGCTTCATTGAGTGTTGGAGTGCGACATTGTAGGTGATCGATCCTCCTTCTTCAAGGGGATTCATCTTATACCTACTTTTCCAAGTGGGGAAGCCATCCCACTCGAGAGGTCACAACTCACCATGTGCTTCATTTTTAGGAACCATATCATATATGTATCTCGATGAATTATATCCAATAATGGTGCATTCAAAAGCATATACTTTGCCGGAAGACATGGTATAGATTGGAGATACTCCACCATCTACTAGAGCTAATGGTTTAAAAGCATTCAACAAAACTCTCCATATCTGAAGAAGACTCTTGATGACAACAAATAGTGTGGAACGGTTGGTTGAAGCCTTGTGCATCACCCAAAACTCAACACCCTATTTTCCTTAGTGTATGGGTGAACCATTCTTCTTTAGAAGTTCAACTCCATCACTAAGGATAGCATTGGGTAACAAGATCACTACATAAGGAAAAGTTGTTAGAAGAGCTTGAAGGTTTGGAGAAGAGTCACCTGGGCATGAGAACCTCGAGGTTACAAGGCCAAAATGATTCAAGCTCACAACAAGCTAGTCTTCCCTAGGTCTTTCTAAGTAGGAGAACTTGTGTTAGCTCTAAAGACCAATTGTTGCCCATCAAAGATGGGAGGCAAGTTTGAACCCACTTGGGAAGGCCCTATATCATAGAAGGCCTACCAAGGAGGATCTTATCGACTTATTGATTGTAAAGGGGAACACCGATGCTTCCAATTAATGGGCTCTATCTAAAGAAATATTACCATGAAATAAAACTTGTTTGAACCATTCATTAATAAAAAGAACAAAATCTGATTCCATTCATCAAATCCTCTCTTCTTTCGAAGTGTTGTTTGCTTAACTTGCGAATCTGCCGTAATGTGTTTAGGGTGGGTGTAAGAATCCCTAGTGACATCTTATCCTTCTTTCATAACACAAACAAAATCTCTTGATTCTTTTAGAATAGGTGTAAGAGAACCCGAGAGGCATCTTATTTCGATTAGCATAACTAAGTTAGGTGTGAGAGAACCCAAGCCGCATCCTTTCTTAGTGGGAATTTTTATTTCCATCCATTGTATCATTTCATAATTCCCCAACATATTTTAAGGTAGGTGTAAGAATCCCCGGTGCATCCTATTCCTTTTAGCACATGCACACAAACACAAATCTTTTATCTCAAGCTATTTTGATGTGGGAAGCCCCTGTGGCACTCACTCATTAGCTCTAGATGGTCTACATGCTACCTTGTATGAGTGGTCATTGTTGGAGGATGTGAGTCCCTGCTTTCTTCTAACTTGATCATTACAAACCAATGAGCACCTTGTTAGTATGGTATGCTTCACTAGAGCTACCTCATGTTGACTTGTTTAAGAAGATGTGAGTCCCTGCTTTCTTCTTGAACTAGCCATCATGCTCTAGGTTGAGTATATTTGAGGTTTAGGATAAGTCCCCAGAGGTTCCTTTCCTCTTGACTACTTTTGAGTGATATAAGTCCCCGGTGGCATTCACTCACCAAGTAAGCCTGTTGGATAGCAATCTGGCAGAAGAGACTATCCCAAGTTAGTTCCATAGATGTGAGTCCCGAGCTTTCTTCCTAGGCGATTGTTACCAAGCGGCACCTTAGGTTGGTTGATGTTCTATCGGCAACTCACCCGATGGTACACCACTCTTGGAATGTGAGTCCCCTTTCTCCTTGAGTTGGACATTGAATACTTATGATATATGACTAGCCATGTCATCTTTCTCCGTTGGATTAAGCCCTTTACATCCCACGGCACTCTATTTGGATCAAGTCCTTTGACCCCATTTAGACACTACCGTTACTTTTGGATTGGACGGTTCCCCTTTCCTAGTAACCTATGGTTGGAAAAATTTGTTCGGATGCAATTCTCCTCGATAAATCGAGATAGGTCTAGGCGATATAAGCTCCTTCAGTTTGATCTCTAAAGGTCCATGATAAAATAAACTAAAATAAACAAAAATTTAATTCACTTGTGGATTAGGATTTAAGCCCCAAAGGCCCCTTCTCCCAAGCGGCATCCTATCTTTAGGCGGTAGAACTCCCATAGAATTGCGACTTGAGTTGAGATAAATCCACAGGTGGTACTCACTCCATAGTCACCCTTGGTTGGGTTCAATCTATTTTTCCACAAGCAAGTTACCCTAGTCATTTTTGAAAGATGTAAGATATGATGCATTCTTTCTAGCATGATTGATCGATGGCGCCTTGGTCGTTGATTTATTGCCCAAAGCAATTGATCACTGATCTTTTCTAGTGGAAGATGTGTCCCGAGCTTTCTTCCCTTCAAATTGATCATGAAAGGCACTCCTTTGGTGGATAGTTCTCCCATCGTAGAAGCTACTCCCTTTGGTTCATGAATCTGAGATAGGTCAAGCTTCTATAAGCTCCGGTAATCCATCCAAATGAGAATCCATCAAACAAAAATTAAATGAAATTAATTTTGACTATTCTTGAGTTGATCTAAGTCCATTGGCATTCTCAATAGTCACTAGGTTGGGTTTGATTTGTTGCCGATCACCCTAGTGGTTTCTTGTCTAGATATAGTCCCATGCTTTCTTCTTAAGACTTGACCATTATACCAAAAGCATTTCTCCTTGGTTGGATAGTCCCTTGTGGTTGGTAGACTACTCCCTTTGAATTGTAAATCGAGTTAGGTCTAGGCTTCCATGGCCCCTACTCAGTGCAGTTCATCCACAAACCTATGAGATCCATCATAATCAAAATAAACAAAACTAAAAATGAAATCTTGACTATCTTTGAGTTGATCTAAGTCCCCATGGCATTCACTCAATATCTAGGTTGGGTTCAATCTTTTGCTTTGCCAATAGATTACCAAGAACAAGTCTACTTTGGAGGATGTAAGTCTACGCTTTCTTCCTAATGCCGTATCAGAAAGGCACCCCTTTGGTAGTTAGTCCTACTTTGTGTTTAGACTACCACTTTGGATTGGTAAATTTGAATTAGGTCTTAGCCTCCATGGCTCTATTGACAACCCATTGCAAACCAATAGGGTTCATTCTAAAAATTCAAACCTAACAAAAACTAAAACAAATTCAATTGTCTCCTAATGAGATCCAAATCAAATCAAACCTTTCATCTTGTAGATGACTTGAACTGCTTCCCTAGTGGAAGGTTCACATTCTTAGTGGATTTCTTTCTCTCTTATGTCTTGGACATAAGTAGAGCCAACATTGCATTCGGATTTCTTTTCATTGGGTCAAGGATAGATAGTTTTTTTTGTTTGCTTGTGATCTTTGGTGTTGTTGATCATTTTGGTCAACACCAATATGTGGTGTTCTTGGTCACACCACACCTATTGCCCTTTGTTGGCCTCTTTTTTAGAATGAGCTCTCAACACCTCCATCTTAGGCATAGGACTTCTCTTAGACTTTAAGAGTTCCTTAGTCTTAATACACATCTAGTGATTAGGTGGACACTCTCTGCTAGCCCTAGAAGACTTAGAAGAGTTAGCCATAGGAATAGGTCATGCCTTAGGGTGTTAGGAAAATCTCCTACTCTTTAGCTTAAGCCATTCCTCATTTTCCTTCCTTCAAGTCAAACTCCAAATCAATTCTATTTGATTTTCTCAAACTCAAATCAATTTCCATGATTCAATTGATGATTGAAATCCATGATCAAAATCCATCAAAATTCTAAGTCAAATTTCTAAGTCCTTAACCTCTTAAGGACTTAGCCAAAATCATGATTAACCACTCAAACCGAGATTTTCTCATGATCCATTTATATTCTCATTTATATTCACATATATAAATGAAATATAAATTCAAACCATCAAATCAAATTCAAAATTTCAAAATAATTCATAAATTTTCTTAAGTCCTTTAATTTTCCATTAAAGGACTTAGCCAAAATCAACTCCAAACCTTGATCAAACCTATTCAAACCTTGGGATTTTCTCAAAATTTCTTATATATCCTCATTTATATTCTCATATATAAATGAAATATAAATATAACTCAATTAAATCCAAAGCAAAATTAAATTCCAAATTAAAATGCTTGAAATTCCCTTAAATCCTTAATTTTTCATTAATGGATTTAACCTAAACTTTGATTGAACTACTTCAAACTCATGGGATTTTCTCAAAATATATTTGTATTCTCATTTATGTTCTCATATATAACTGAAATATAAATATAAATCAATCAAAATCCAATTCAAAAAACTAAATTTCTAATTAAAAATTCCATTAAATCCTTTAAATTCCTTTTAATGGATTTAACCCTAAATCATAAATCATGATTAAACTCTTTCAAATCCTTGAAATTTTCTCATGATCAATTTATATTCTCATTTATATTCACATATATAAATGAAATATAAATTCAAACAATCAAAACCAACTCCAAAAATCAAAATCAAATCTAAGCCTTTCAAGTCAAAATCTTGAACTTAGCCAAATCACTTTCAAATCAAGCCAAACTCTTGATTTTCTCTCATGGTTCAATCAATCCTACAATCATGAGCTCATATATAAATCCAAACCTCAATCCTTCAATCAAAACCCAAATCAAAAATCAAACCCAAGACCCTTTCATATTCTTCCTTTGAATATGAAATTTTCAAATGGATCAAAATCCATTTGACTTCAAACCTCTTGTAAATGGATTTATATTTCAATCATAAGTCCATATACAAGATCAATCAACTTCAAATCAAGCTTTGACCAAGCCATTTGACCCACTTAGGCTCACTTGACCAAAGTGACCTAAAGTACCCTTATGAGCCAACTTTTGATCCTAACCAAATTGGATTGAACCAAACTCATATTTGCCTCTCATCATGATCAAAAATCATCATGGGATGATCAATCAATCAAATTGGGTCAAACCAAGTCAAACCAGGGTTGACCAAGTCAACATAACACAAATGAAACCTATATGACCAAAACCACTATAGGCCAAATTGATTGAAACCATTGATCCAAGTTCACTCATGACCTATGTTTGAACTTGATCAAGTCAACCTTTGAGCTAACCTAGCCCATTTGGCCCACTTGATAAGTTGACCCATTTTGACCTAAAGGTCAAAATGTGTCAAAACGATCTAAGCCAAATTGATTGAAACCAATGGGTCAAGTCCATCCAAATCACTTGTGAACTTGACCAAAGCCTCAATTGGCCAACTAGACCTAGCCCATTGACCTTAGACCCCTAAAGGGGTCATGTTGAGCCAAAATTGAACCTAACTCAAATTGATTGGAAACAAAGATACCAATCCATATGACACTAACTTGACCTGACAAATAGGTTAAATGGGTCAAATGGGTCAACTTGACCCATTTGACCTAAATGAGTCATATGAGCCAAAACTAATCTATCCAAATTGAACCAAACCAAAGGCACCAAACATTTTTAAATGGTCATATGAACTTGACCCAACCCTTGGTTTGACTTTGACCAATTGACTTGACCCATTTTGACCTAAATGGGTCAACATGAGCCAAACCCTATCAAATGGATTCCAAATCCATTGAAACTTGGCCAACCTATTTTCTCAACATACCAAACATACCCAAATTAAAAATAGCAAAATGACCATTACCCCTAGGCCATAGAACAAATTTTGGCTATATGGGTATTTGGTCATGCACTCATCACAAACACTTGAGGCTCTCCTAAAGCTCAAGGGACCTAGTGATGAGTGGTGCACCCAACCCAATGGGTTTGGGTCAACCCATTTGGCCCATGGACCAAACTTGACCCATAGGCATGAAATTGAAAATTCAAACTCCCCCCAAACCTCAATTGAATGCACATGGGAGTTAGGCTTCCACTCCTCAGCCAGACCATGTGCACTCTAACCACTCAAACAACCCACTCTGATGATTGGATCAAAATGGCAAGCTTAGCATCGATTTCCATGGGAGATATACTCCCCTAATTCAAAAATCACAACTCACTCACACTTTCGATTGGGACCTAGGAAGCTTTGAGCATCTCGAGCTTTCCCCAAGGCCCAGGAGATTTGAAATTCATCTTCTCGATTTTGCAAAAAATGGAGCTCACCTTGATTCCAAATTTCCTCAACACTTGATCTCACTTCAATTCCTTCTACACTCATCATCCAAGGACTGTGAGCCTGCATCTTGAGTTCTAAAGCCAAGGAAAATCTGATCAAAGCTGAGGGAGCTAAGGGAGTTGGTCCACTCATCTACTCAACCTCAAGAGCTAGGAACTTCAATGGCTTCATCTCCACTAGACAAAGCTACCTCATCGATCAGAGTGGTGATCACCTCGGTAAGGTTAGTGAATTTCAACCACTTAGGCTAAGTGGTGTTGGTCTTTGTGAAGTGGATTTTCATCTCATAGGATCTTAGCCATTGGATTGGCGCTTTGGTCCCTTAGATGGTGTGGGTTGAGTCTTGATTGAATCATGAAGGATTGGGATCTTCCCTTGGATTATGAGCGGCTCACATTCCTCGGGAAGAACTCAACCCATCTGTGCCATCATCATGCATTTTTTAAATGGGCCATTATTTCACATGTTTAGAATTTATTTCCCCTTTTAAAACCATATGTATCCTCATCCGATCTTTGATTGGATGGCTAGAGTAAAATGTGTACCTTTGACCTCTCCCAATGACAAGTTAAGTAATGGCTCACGCTCGGCGTGTAAAGCGTGTTGACCGCATACACACATGTATGGATGGGGTATTAAGTGAGGGATTAGTTATTATTTAAGTAATTAATTC